>CM060846.1:108737597-108820097 GCA_030762175.1 Metallyticus violacea | reverse complement strand
CACTACTACTACTACTACTACTACTACTACTAGTACTGCTGCTGCTACTAATAAGGCTTACTTCAATGATTGTGCCTCATAAACGGTACGTCACGGAATTTAGTCGTTTAACAAATAATGTTTTTCATTCTGAGATCTATGTTCCTTTGAATTTGTCTCAATGGTCCTAACCCATCCTCAGGTTTGGGTCACTGGCAACTATTGACTAACAGAGAAGCTGTATTAGTCTTGCTTAAAGATTCCAACATTTTAACAGATATCTATACCGCAAATAAAACTGTGAAAGCAAGAGGCACATCATACCAAAGAGTTTAGCAAGTTGTAAATTAAACTTTTTCCCTTTTCGTATTAAATCAGAAAGCGCTCTACATCTTTAGATCCTCTATAGAGAAAATAAATGCAGCATCCGTATTACATGGAGTTTGTACGTACCCAAGCTTACCCGGATAATTTTCTCTCTGATTTCCCTTTCTTTGATGACAACATCCCACTCCTTTTACGATTACATCGCTTTCTCTACCTCTAAATATCTCCAAACTTCCTCTAACATATTCGCTGCAAAACTACTTTGCATTAATTCCCATTCACACTCGCTCTGAATTACCTTGGCATTCATTTGCAACAGCTGCTGCCATTAGGTACTTCAACGCTTTGGCATGGGTCCTCATTAAAATCAGCCTGAGGATGTTCCTCCCAAACTTTCAAATTTGCGTCTTTTATATTTAGATCCGGTGGTCCAGAAATGGCGAACAGCCTTTCCCAAGATACTTCAGATATGCTTGATGAGTTTTATATTGGAAATAATACAAATGGTAGCTAATTACTGTTCCTTAAAGCTATGCTGAAACTGTCGAGCCATAATCTAATAGTCCATTGAAAACATCGCCGTTTCTTTGTCATTATAAGCGGGAATAATAGATATATATATCTATCTCTAATCAGGAACAGAATCTACGTCATAGCAACAAAAAATAAGTTTCTGTATCATAATACCACCTAATTCAACCTGCTGAATTCTCAGGTCAGTGCTCAGGAAACAGGATACTTTGCTTGTTCCATATTTAGGCAGCATTTATATCGGAATTGAAATTGTCATTTATGAAATATAGTAAATGATTTTTCATGTCTGTTTTTTTTAATTGATTTATTTACGGACGCTCTTTAACAGCTCAGGTCATTGGCGTCCCATTCAACTCAGGGCGTGAAACGGCCGACAAATTTTGCTCAGAGGCCTCTCTTTCAGGCTTGAGGTTCTTTTTCATGTCGTAAATGTACGACACGGGACCCACGGCTTTACTTCCCTTCCGAAGGAAGCCATACTTAGGATTTTTACGCCCGGAAAAATCTATCGGTCCTGGCCGGGTTTGAACCCGCGATCTTGGGTTTAGGAGGCAAATATGGTAACCACTACACCACCAGGGCCGACTTCATGTTTGTGCCAATGCAGTCTAGCTCTGGCATTTGTATGACATACGTTGTTGTAACCTAAATGAATAACCAGGTACTTGATCTTCCTCGCATCCTGGATACGATAGCATTATTAACATTTTAAGTCCAGGTCATAAGTATCTACTTACCATGGCTGTTCCAAAAATGATTTTTCCCAAATGTTTGACCATGCTTAAATCAGTCACGAATGAACTAATATAGCAGCTATTTTCAAAATATCAACATCTCGTTGCTTTGCTGACCATGATTAGAGACCCGCGTTTGGGTGCCGAGAAGTTCCAAGCAATCTGCATGGAGCAATGCTTGGCGGTCATCCAACCCTGCAGGTAGCTGAAGGAAAGCACCTTCACTGTAGCTTGAACTCATCATGCTCTCCCTTCAGAGCGAGGCTACTATTATTGACATACACTTAACATATATTTAAAGTACCCAAAAAGAAAGACACTAACCAGAAAGCATTACAAGTTACTTGTATCTCATTCACGAACCATTTGATTAGGTGATAAATGATACAATCAGCAAGAAAGTGAAAACTGCTCCCCGTTGCCGTCCATATGCATTTATATAGTGGTGTTGGAAGCATTTCCTAATATCTGTTAAGAGGTATATTTATTAAAACTTGAAACAGTATCAGTAAACCGCAATAGTCATATGATATGTATTTCTTGATATATTCGAACTTGAGTGGTAACTAATATTGTATTTCAATATTTTCAACGAGGTTTTTTGAGTTATGGACCGCATGAGCGCGCCTGCTTACTGGGAAAGAGATGCTGCTGCAACCGGAAAAAGAGGTAGAATGCCGAGCGTAAAGTTATTATTATTATTATAATTTTATTATTATTATTATTATTATTATTGATATTTTTACTAACAGTATGAAATGGTACTGTATTTAAAACTGATAATAACAAGCACTAACCTATGTTATAAGATATGTTGAAAATGATGCCCCTCAGTGGCAAAACACTGCGCATGAAATTTTTGCATTTCATCTAGCTTTTCTTCCGTAAGAACACTGCAGTTCGGCACACATTTTGTCATTTAGTTCCTGTTTCTCGTAACTTTCTAATAAGTTGACAAAAAATTTCTCTACCCGCATCACGATTGTCAGGACATTTTCTTGCGAATTGCCTTACCATTCTGTGCAACAATCCGCTTTCTTGCGCGTATCATACTCTTACATAAAAACCCGTTATTCAGGACTATATTTATGTAATGACATAGCGAAGAAGAATGTGCACACACTTTACCGAAGTGAAAGTACATGAACGCAAAACTACTTGCTGATAAAGTGCTTATCAAACTAACTACAAGCTGCTACCTGCACATGCATTATAGGGTCTGACGACTGGTCCCTTTCAGTATACAACCGCAGTCTGCTGGCTTGTAGCTCAAACATATTGTTGTCTTTTATGAAAGTAATTGGGAAAGCCTCCATTAATAATGTCCGTTGAAAATCTTTATGCACATTCATAAATATATTTGTCTATATTTCTTTGCTATGTAAACTGCACCGTTAACAAATGCTATGGTAAAGCAAATAGTCCATGTAAATTCACATGTGAAGCTAACAGCATCAAATAACAAATATAGAAATGGACTGTAGATGGAATAATGCATTTACAGTCCGTGCCTAGGAGAATATTTCAATTCTGCACAAAAACGTAAAAACCACAGCACAGAGTTAAATAACCGGATTACATGAAAGCAAAATAGGACGCAGGAAAAATGTAATATAATACGCCAGGCCTATCTCTGATAAAATGCAGCGGTGGCCACAATGAAGGCAGATACACAGGAATTACAGATGCGTGTGCGCTAAAGATATATGAGACCTGTGTTGTAGCGTCGTAGCTTAACTATGCAGAGCTTTGTTGGCAGGTGAAGCTACATGCGAGAAAGCAGCGGTTATGGTCTGACGGCGCAGAGTGTTGTTTGCGTGTGCAGAAGCACGTTGAACCTCCAAACGGGTCCAGCGAACAGCAATTCAATTTTTGAAGGCAGAATGTGTTAGCGCAGTCTGTCACACAGCACAGTGTTCAGATGGTGAGGTGCATTTCGTGACGGACGTGTGCGCGCTGAGGACATGCCCAGACCTGGTCAGCTCACTTAGCCATGCAGCTGTAGACAACCTTGTAAGGCAGAATAGCAGCAACATTGTCATTGAGCAGGGAACTGTTCGGCTTGCATGGGGCATCTGCTGCTTTACTAAGCAGAGAGGAGTCCGTTTCTTTGAAGATGGTTCTGCACAGACGTTCTTCTCTCAGAGTATTCATAACCTTGTGAGCGCTGGGACACTGGCTTGAGCGGACAAGGTGACTGCATGTAGCAGATATGTCGCCAATGTATGACTTTTAATTTCTGTATGTTCATAATTTCCAACCATAAATCATTACAGAAAAATAATCTCATTTTACTTGGGTAAATCATATATTTTAAAACATCGAATGAGATTTAGGATTTTACTATATTTCGCTCTTTTTGTGTTGACAATCAGTTATATGGAGCGTTAATTTTATTGTTTAGCAGAGTTCCCGGAAATCTACTGGCGACCTATACTACAGTGTAACAGGAAAATCCCTCTATAAGTGTAAAGAGTTGCGCCATTGCTCACTCGCTCATATTTTAACATAAGAACATGGGTAGGATTCTTCATGTCAGGACATATTCTAACAATGACATGACAGTATCACCTTTTACTAACTTTTATGACCCTATGAAGGCCTGTGCATAGTTTTGGGTAAAGTTTAACGTGACCTTTCAACAATTCAAGAATGTCGCTTCCCTTTGAACTTCGTGAGCTGTATCCATAGCTGTAAATATGTATACCAAGTTAATATGAATTTGTAAAGCCTTTAATATTAGTCTGGTGTTTTTAGGTTTAGTAACACTAAATTGCTTTACATCTTAAGTTTATTCGGTAGTCAATATTTTCATCCGTTTATTTTGTAAAAGTTATTCTTATTGGTGAAGACAGAAGTCAATAATAAATATATTTCCGTTGCAGAGAAATAATGTCAAATGATTACAACAGAAACATTATTTAAACTTTATTAACGTAATCTCGGTGGAATAAGAGTCTCATTTTAGTGTTTATTTGCTTTGCCAGCACTTTTAAAAGTTCCTTTCTACAAGAAAAGTTACTGCATTTTTCTGCATAGTATGGAATATATCTAGAATTCTTAATTTTACGAATAGTATATCTTCCACACATAAGTCATCTGTTTGTAATACAAAAACTGAAAAGAACTACCTTTAGTGAAACAAGAATTAAAATACTTAAGAGCATTAACCCTCCTTTCCAAACTATTTGTTTATCAAATATTCTCTTCAACAGCATTATTTAAATAAGGGGGGGAAAAAACGGATACCACACCATAGAAGAAAAAGCATAAGAAAACGTGGGCATAAATTCTGCTCAAATAAACACTCAAATGTTCTGCAACAACTGAGTGGATTTCCGTTTAAATGAACCGCAGAATAACAGATCAATTTATCAATAATTAAGTGGAAATATTATCAGAGGTTTGCGCTATATAAAATAATAAGATTGCATTCATACATTGCTCTTAAATTAAATTAGCAATCGAGAACTTCAGAGAGGAAAAATGACACAGAAAGAATTACTTTGGTAGTTCATTTTCCGCTAACTTCAGGAGCGCTGTCCCCTGCAATTTTCGCAGACCATTCTGACAAACCGTTCATTCTATCTCTTTCTTCCCTCCTTCCTTCTTTCTTCCATTTCCTTCCCATTTCCCAACCGACCTCCTTTTTTTATTCCGCATACGTCTGTACATCTCTTCACGATTCGTATTACGCTTTTACGACTATAACGCGATTCTTAGGAGCTTTTATTCCAGAAACCCACAATCTCTAAACTATCTTATTTTTCTAAAATGTCAACTTCCATGTGGTACAATTTATTTTATTTCTGTTAACGAATTTGAAGCATAATTAAACTGACGACAGCATTATGATGAAGCATCCTGTCTATCGTAACAAGTTATCCAAAACTATAATTAGCTTTGCATTTCTCAACAAAGTTTGTGTGAAATTCCTTTATTACTACTAGCTTATTAGTTTTACACGATCGCTTCTGGTTGCCACAGCATCAACACAGTAAAAAGAGGAACATTATATAGTTGAAAGCTGTTCTCAAGATAACAATGCCAGTGTTATCTTTGTTCCACAATTGCACAACATTTGCATGTCTTCCTTTCTTGACGGCTATGAGAAAACGTACCCAAAAAGTCACACTTTCCGCATGACTTGTGGCTTTACAATACATTTCTCTTTGGTAGTCGACATCGGCTCGTTTTTTCACAATGTGCAAATAGCATAATATACAATTTTATCTATAGTTGTGACTTTTAAGAAAGCTTCTAACGGAAGGATTGTGTTTCTGGCAATTCTTGTAGGCCCTGGCAAGGTTTTGATTGTTTTTAGACTTAAATATTACCTGAAATTTCTCTCGGGATACTAATTCAAATAGTTTTGCCATCCTTGCCTACGAAAAAGCGATAGTCTATGAGGTCTTTTTTTTTTTTAACGCCCGTTTTCACTACTGAGGCACCACAGGCGGTGGACACTGATGATACATGAGATGAAATGATAAATTGGGAAAGGATTTTTTTTTAAGGAAGGAAGCGTTCCAGGACTAAGTTTAGGTACCTCCCCGGCATTTGCCAGTTATGAAGACTGTGGAAAACCTGGAAAAAAAAAACCCAGTCAGGGAGGACTGTCCTGGCGGGATTCGAACCGCAGACCTCCCGCTCACGAGTCCGTGCCTTAACGACCTCGGCCACCCGTGGCGGTTCTATGAGGTCTGTTCAATAAAGTTTAATCATACTTTCTTTTGACAACATACCTTTATTCATCCTCATAATTTTTATGATCATTTTCACAGTAGTTCCCATTGAATTCAATGCACCTATCCAGTCTTCAAAGATATGGTGGAAACGATTTTTGAAAAGTGCTTCAGAATCGCCTTCGCAGCCTTCCCCGCTGCTTTTGATGATGGTAAATGCCTCCCACGAGTCACTGTTTGCTTCTTTGTCTCATAAGTTTCCTCAATATTGTTCATGCTCGACAGCAGTAACACAACTTTTTTTTTTCTTTTAGATACATTTGATATCAAAGCAAACTCTTCTTGACATTTTGAAAGTCTTTCGGATGAAAGCGATTTGCACCCTCACTTTCATGCATTGATATATTTAAGCAAATGCCGAATTTGTCATAAATGTTCCTTTTCTGCTATCCAGTGGATCAGTGGCAATGAAAATTACATGGGAATTAACACTGTCTAATAGTGAAAATGGTGTTTCTTCATTTGGGGAAAAAGAAACAGTCACGCGGGACTAAATCTAGACAATGGTAATTTTGAAAGACACACTTCACGTTAAATTTTGTGAGCTACTCAGCAGCAACATTTACTATGTGCGGCCGTGCATTATCGTGACGCATTATTGCACGGAACTGTGGCTTTTGGCGCCTTGCAATTATCAGGACATCTTTTTGGAGTATTACCCGGTTACAGTTCGGTACAATATGCTGGTAAACCATTACTTGAATATCGAAAAAAGAGATTAACACTAACTTTCCTTGCAGAAACAATGACGTTTGCTTTTTTCTTGGTGTTGGTGATGATGGAGATTGGCACACACAGCTTGGTTGTTTGCTCTCAGATAGCTAAGTTTCGTAATTAATGATTGCCTTAAAAAGAAATTCCGCATTTTCCTGTAACACCATCATAAACTGCAAGTGTCGTTAGGACACAAACTCGTGAGCGGGAGGTCTGGGGTTCGATTTCTGCCAGGACTGTCCTCCCTGACTGAGCTTTTCCCAAGTTTTTCTCAGTGCTCATAAATGGCAAATTCCTTGGAGGTACCCAAAACTTTGGATTGGAACGTTTCTTTCCTTAAAAAAATTATCGTTTCAATCATGTATCGCCAGTGTCTGTAAACTAATTAGCTCTTCTAAACCAATTTCTCTTTGAATTTCCTTTAATCTACCGCCCCAACTTCCTGCCCATTTTCCTTTTTCTTTCGCGCTTAAACAGTCTTTGAGATGTCCTTCCTCCATTAATTGTATCCTCTGTCAGTATTTCATAATGCGTTTTATTACAAGATCTTTTCGGCGCACCCTTCCTAGTTCCATCTGTGCTACTCCATTGAGTGCAGCTCTGGGTAATCCCAACATCATTTTGCAGACTGCTCTATGAATGTTATCCATGCATTCCCACTCTTTTTCTTTCCCCAATATTTTTATCCCATGCATAATTTTCGATTCAACTGCAATACAACATACTCCCTCTACCAGCCCACACTCATATTTGGAATTTTCTTCAAGCATATTCTTATACCATATTAGCTAATTTCCCCTTCCCTATTGCATTCCTCCTTTGTTCTGTCCATTTCCCATTATTTAGTTGATTAGGAGACGAGAACACGGTAAATAATTATAGCATTTTCTTTCCTTATTGACGGGCTTCTTTTTCTTTGGATTATTTACGGACGCTCTTCAACACCTCAGGTCATCAGCGTGTTCAATTCAATTCAGGGTGTTAAACGGCCGATAATTTTGCTCAGCGCCCTTTTCTTTCACGCCTGAGGTTCTTTTACTTGCCGTAAAAATACAACACGGGACCCACGGCTTTACTTCCCATCCGAAGGAAGCCATACTTAGGATTTTCACTCCCGAAAAAGCTCATCGACCCTGGTCGGGATTGAACCCGCGATCTTGGGTTTACGAGGCAAGTAAGGTTACCACTAGACCACCAGAACCGACTGACTATTGAAGGACTGCCCCTGATAAAATCTTACATGTCAACATATATTACTGGCATGATGCACTGAAAAATACTTCTATTTATGAGAGCGCGCCGACAAACTGCGGGATTCATTTTACCGGCTGATTACACCTGAAATTAACTCCAGAGCACAACAATCACTACACGTATGTCCCTTAAGTGTCTTTAAAGAAGAATGCATGAGCTGGCTACCGCAAATGTCTATCTTCCTTATCTTAGTCTTGATGTAAACAAGAAAGGTGGGGAAATAGAGAGCACTTGCACTTAAAAGAGGTTATTGTGGAAAAGAGATGACTGGTCAGTGGGAAAGAGAACATCCTGCGCCTGCGCACAACTTCCGCAGTAGCTCTCTTTTCTTAGAAAACATCAGTTATGTGTTTGTGTGAGAAAAGTACATGCGTGGCAATAAGTGAAAATGAAAATGTCTGTATGCAACTTTATGTAATTAGCTATTTTTAAGATAATACGTATCCGAAATGTTCATATGGAGTTTAGTTAACTGATATTCCGGCAATTGTAAGAAAGGTTCAGTGATGTAGGCTGACTGCAAAGATATCGTGTGTTTGGTCTAAACATAATTTGTTTGTTACTGCTTTAAGTTGTGCTGATTTAATTCGTCGATGCGCCGGGCTTAAATGATGTAGAATAGTCGATTTATTTGATGCTATCGATCAGGAAATGGAAGGACGGCCATTAACTGCCACTCGATCGTAAACTTCGCTATAACATATGTTTCAAAATAAGCTTACATTTTATGTATTACGCCGAATGTAAAACAGTTTTTCCACAGAAACAATTATAACTAGGGCCAGGTTTATAAGCAAATATATATTTTAATCATGCAAATAAATATTTATAAACATTCTGAGCATTTGTGATGAAGCAAATGAGTTGTTTTTACATAAGTTTGTATATTGCAGTAGTTTGGACATATATACTATTGTGCAAATTTTGAGCATATTTTCAGAATTTTGTGGAAAATTTTGTAGAATTCTGTAGTTTGTATGTCTTGTAAAAATAGTTTTATTAATAATAAATATAACAATTTCAAAACTAAGTCCTCTTTCCAAATTGCATTTTCAGTTATATATTTTAATACTTTTTAAATTCGTAGTATTTGCAGTTCACTTTTACATTCCATTCCAAAAAATAAGCTACTCCTACAATGCAATTCTTGGAAGAAAATAACGTGCTACCATCCATTCATGCACCCAATCACAAATAAACCTATTTTAACTGTTATTGGTGTCTGTCTGCTAGTATTTAGTACTTTTGCATAACCGTTGAACAAGATTTCTCACCTGTAACTTACTGTGCTAACAGCACGGGCTTGTAATATTACTTTATTTATTTGGATGCTTTTGTACTGCCGTCTGTAAATCACTCATATAAAGCGCCTTGAAGCAATGGATAACACAAGAGGGCCTGAGTACAGGTGAAACTGCAGTGTTCTGTGATTTTTATGGTGAAAAATATCTAAATACACATTGCCGTGTCTGATAGTAAAGTTATTACATAATATGTTAATGGGATAGTGCAATCAACTGACATAAACATTAATTAAAATTATAATGTTAAAATGTATATTGCAATTGTACTTTTTTATAGTAAATTATTACATATTGTTATACTTTTATATTATGAAAAGGTACATTTTTAAAACTTACACTAATTCTCATGCTGTTAAATACGAAGAGAAAAAATTGTAGTATAAAATAGTAAAATAAAAAAGTGTTCTGCAATGTGAATAAATTTAGGAGAATATTAAAGTAATAGGATTTTTATTTTATGTTTTAAAAACAAATCTTTATAAGATTTCACGTCTTAACAATGTGTATTTTTTATAGATTATGTTGAAAAACATATTATATCTAGCAATACTTAAATATCAATTTGTGAAGAATGGGCACCTGCTAACATTTCTTTGGAAAAGTTGAATAACTCAGTACATAGAAGAGTGCTAGAAAAATATTTCAGATATTTTCACTCTGTGCAAAAACGTTTTCCCATTTAATGGAAAGGAAGGCCAATATTTTACTTTTATGCTCATCGCTATTAATAAAAGTTTATTTAAATAAAATAAAACAAATTTTAACTTCATTGACAGTTGAGATCATCAAAAGTGAAATTTTAGAGTGTCATATCTGAGCGAATATGACTGAGACAAACAGGGAACCAGGCAGGCGACATCTTTTGAAGTACTGAAAGAAGTAAATATCAGAACAAATTGTCGCTTTTTCAGTTTAGCTATATATCGTCAATTTCTTGCTAAAATGCGTAATTTTATCCTACGATCTGTTATGAATATTGATTATATCTTTTAGCATATATTCCATTTGTTGTTCCCAGAGCACCGTGGCCAGAAAGTGGCTGAAATGATTCTCACAAAAAAAAAAAACTGCATTTTATGTGATTAAAGCAAGCAATTAACTCCAAAACCTTTGATCACCATGATCCAATTAACATATTTAGCCCACGGAATAAATTGCGTTGTGCGATAAATGGTATATCTTTAGTTCTGCTAAAGATAATTAATTTCAACCACCAAGGAGGTGTTTTATTCTTTTAGCATATTCAATTCCTCTGACGCACCTTTTTAATTTTTGTTTTCTAGCACTATTCTGGTTAAATACTACAAAACTTTTAATGCGTACATCTTACACCATCAAACAAATAATGTAATACACCAAATGCATATTTACAATGTTAGTATAGAAAAACACAAACGCAACATTTTACATATTTACTGGAGATCAGAAATAAAATATTATCTGTATGAAACACGATATTCCATATGAAAAATTGTAAGACGTTACTATTAAGATATATATATATATATATATATATATATATATATATATATATATATATACATATTCCTCTAATTTTTATTAATTTTGTTCATTCTTGTTAGCCATTGCTCAAAAATTCTTCAAGTACAGATTACTACTGATCTCCCAAATAATTACATTGCATCAGGATACTGCTCTTACAAATTGCGAAACATGGATAACGGCTGCATCATTTTACTACGAGAACTTGAAGCACGTATAGTGGTATGCTTTAATTTTTTTTCTCTATTTCGTATTAGAACTTACTTGTTACTCTGTGCTACCTGTATCTAAATGAGGTTCATTTCAATACAGACTTTGCACAGATGGAGACTAGGCATACATCTTCCCTAACCGTGTTTTGTTTCCGACTGTTTCAGACGGTATTCATAGTTTCATATCGTCAAAATCACTAAAATCCAACGTTTCTAAACAAATATATCATTTTACCTAGTACCTACTTATGTACCTAATTGTAAAAACCAGCATAGGCAACTCTCAAATAATGGCAAGAATACATCGTTGTAAAGCTCGTGTCGTAACTGAATTTTTACTCGTGTATTAATAGTTATTATTACAGGATCTTTGCGTAATATACTGCTATATTTTCATATAAACATGAAACTTTCATTTTTCAATGGGTTATTTTCTCTTTCCACTCATTTCAAATCAAAGAATTACAAAATGTTATTATTTATCTCTTATAGACTATTGATTGCAATTGGTAAGAAATTGTTAGTTGTGTTTTTCAATCAGAAAACATTTGGAAATATTTATCATGACTTCTTATTTTTTTAAAATAAAGATTGTATTGCCTTTAAAATAACCCGTTAAGGAAATGGAATAATAATTCGTTTTATTCAATAATATATTATACAGATTTTGTAATTCTGCGCCATAAAAAGTTAAAATTTTCAATTTTTTCTTTTGCATACATGCATATATTTTTATAAAAACATTCTCTAAACTAGTCCTTGTGATTTACAGAGTTTTCATTTTGACGCGTGATCGGCTTAACCGGGATTTCCCTACCCTGTTTCTAAAGGTTCTGTCTCCCCCTCCATTTAACCTCCTCTCCATATGCTGACGCGAAGTCTTTGAGCTGTACTGGCGTTAAACGTTGTGAGACCACTTGTTTCAGTGTAATAATGTGTCAGTGCTGTTATAATGCCAAAAAAATCCGTATACTTTAGTACATAGAATCTTCATTTATGATTCCTATGTGACAACAAACTCGTGTAGAGAAGTGAGACGGCGATTTATAGACAGATTCCCTTCTGTTTGTGCTCCTCACAGAGAAACGTTTCGTAATCTTGTGAATGGATTTAGGGAAACAGAAACTGTTCTTGATAAGAAACCAAAAATAAAACGCAGTGTTCTTACAGAGAAAAAATTCGATGACATCGGAAAAAAGTTAGGACGAAGTCCAAATAAATAATTGAGAAAACTTGCACAGGAATCGGGAAATTCGCAAACCTCGGCTTGGGATGACACAAAACTTTTAAAATTATACCCTATAAGATAACAGTATTTCAGGATTTGTAACCACGCTATAATGTAAGTAGAGTTAATTTCTGCAATTAGATGTTGCAAGATTAATGTTCGCTCTACTGATACGCGTTTAATCCTTTTTTTTTTTTTTTTTTTTTTTTTTTGCGGACGTAGCATGGTTTTATTTATATGACCATGTAGTGACATATAACAATAGATACTGCAGTGCAGAAAACCCTGATCTTGTACACGAAATTCCATTGAATGACCAAAAAATTTGTGTTTGGTGTACTGTAGAAATATAGGGGCCTGAATTTAATGGACTTAGATTATGCAACTCCGCGGCAAACAGCATGCTTCCCGGTGCCAAGCAAATCCCTTTTAAGCCGGCCACGCGTCCAAACGAGGACCTTGCAGTAGTCAGCATATTTGGCTATTGATCCGGAGAAACCGGGTTTGGTTCTCTACCTGATGCACTGATTAGGCAGTGTTGCAGCGATAGGTCACGCGCGTGTTGTATTGATTATTTTCGTCTTTTGCCGGAAGCGTTGCAAGTTTTGTAGGGATTCTCGTACGTGTTGTAGTAGTTTGTATGTTCTGTACGATAGCATGTGTTGTAGCTAGTAGTCTTGTGTCTGCTGCAGTAATTTCTTTTACCTTTTGTGGAAGAAGTATTGCAAGTGTTGTAGCGATTGGTCTTGTTCGTGTTGTTGTGGTTTGTAAATGTTTATTGCAGGAAGCATAGCGGACGTTGGAGCTGTTGACACCAAGCTTGTCTTTCTGTAACTTAGGCATATATATCTGCTATTGGCATACTTTTAGTGAAATTAAATGTCTTGATTGAAAATCTTTGGCTGTCATTTCAAATTCAGGAGGAGCATGGGTACTACTGCAATCGCCTGTATGTCGCCTAAAGGTTTCTTCATCTCTTCACTCTTACATCCACAAAACAAAATATATTTAAATAGCATGTTTGAAAATACTTCAAGCTTTGACATTTTTGCCTTTGAGCCTTCAAGCATTCAGTTCACGTTCCGTTGGAAGACCACCACCGGCAGTCATAATGAGATGGAAATGTCTTGTTCCAGCTTGCTGGGGGTTTTAATTGCCTTTACAGTGATAAATAATCTTTAATATTCTTTTTGGTGGAAGAAAATATTATATATGTGGCATTAGGAGTGTTAGTGCAATTACACATATAAAACTGAAGTAATCGTTTGAAGTGAATGACTTTAAAAAACAAAAAAACAAAACACTAACTAAATAATTACGCATCCTTTAATTGGTGTTTAAAATTTGTATGTAAATATTTAAATGTAATAGATGCTTTTCAAGATTGCACAATTTAACTTCATGTTTCTTTAAAGCAGATTCGTTCAAATAAAATGTTATTAAGAAATAAATTACGGAAATCTATTTTTTCCCCCTTTTCTTTGCATGCTTTGTAATTATGCATGTGAATTCAAGTTCCGAGTTGTGCATGGATGGATTTTAGGGTTTCTGTAACATCGTGTCTATGATAGTGAATGGTGTTTGACGCCCATTTTTACGACGGAGTGCTCTGCCCTGCATTTAACATTTATGAGAACTGAGAAAAGCCTGAAAAATACTTTAGTCAGGAAGGTTGGAGCTGGTGGGAATCGAACTGCAGACCTTTCGCTCGCGAGTCCGTGCCTTAACAACGTCAGTCACCCATGGTGGTGTATCAGTTGAGAGGAGCATGCAGAAGACAGGGCAGGCTAACGTGGATTTCCAGAAGTCCGTTAATCCCTGTATTTAAATAACCTAATAGCAGGAGCCCACATCTTAAACAAAAATGACGGAACATGATAGTAATTTGCATATGTATGTACGGCATGCTATTTAAAAGTGTTAAATATGTATATTTAAGAAACTTGGTTGAAATGAATGCTCATTCTAGCGTTTTACAAATTGTTTCAGATCATCCGCAATACGTGCATCCCATTCAACCATTTGTCAGTTATTGATGCTGGTATATGTTCGATCGTCAACAAGGCTAGCTGATGGTCGACTGGAAACCATAGTAAGTTGATAACACAATCTAAACGCATAAAAGTATACACAAATATTTTTACTTGTCGATGATCTTTTTAACATACTTTAAAGTTATACTTCCAGCTGTTTTGAATAGTCCACAGTTCAAGCAGAGTAATAGCAAATAGCATACTATATTCCCTTTAGCAATTTATTTATAACATAGAAAATAATACAAATGGCTCTCGTTTATGGATAATTCATAAGATGCAGAATGGCCTACCCAAAAGCTAGCTGACAGGTTTAAATCGTAACACGATTACACATTAACGGCAGAAAAAAGTTCTAATTTTTAAGAAATAAAGAATGAGAGAAATTTTGAAACTTTCTTTCTTTCACTTCTTTAAATACTGTTATCGGCAATGGCGATACCTCTTAGAATGCTGTCGCTGACAAGTGTTAACGTACCAATGTTTGTCGAATGAATTATCATTAAAATTAATAAGCAAAACAACAAAACAATGCTTTTGACGCGAAGCTAGAGGAGTTTTCTGTGAATGGAAATGCTCAGAGATAGCGTGGTGATATAGTTTATCAGCGACAAATGGAATCTCATCAGTTTTTTTTTTTTTTTTTTTTTTTTTTTTTTTTTTTTTTTTTTTTTGGTGTGTGTGTGTGTATTTTACACTCACTGAGCAGCTTTTATGGAAATTTTCTGCTGCGTTTAACTACTTTGTGCAGTGTAACGAACTCATTTATGGGGTTGTTTCATTTGCAATTAATGCTGTGTAGTCTGAGATAGGCTATTTAATTATTAATATTTTGACGTGTGTTTTGCATCACTATTAGGGGCTTATGTATGAATACTACAAACAGATTTTTTCCGACATCTTCAGCATTATGGCCATGACAACCAAAGGAGATGCTGCATGACAGACCTTTTGCTTTGAACTGAATCAGATATATCCTGTTTGCGTGCCACATAACAATAAACGTAAACGTGGTACGCCTAGAGCTTACGTTAACTTTCGGCCTTGCGATATTTTGTGTTAAAGTAACAGTGAAAAAGTAAACAACAGCTGAGATTATAACGTTCATTGTTATAACAATCTCTAGAGCAAATATCGCTGTCATTCATGTCTAAGTTGTCATTACATAATATAGCATTGTTTTTCTTGTTTTATATGAATGCACTTTCCTATATTATGATACAATTTTAGTCCATCTTGACTTAATGCTCTCATAAGTTTAATTACGTTTCAGTCTGAAAATTAAAAAAAATATTATTGAATATGTTACTTCCTTTAATGGTTTCCAAAATATGTACGTCCTTTTGAATCTAATTCCCTATTTTTTCTATATGTTAAACAATGCATCCTTAATTTTATTACTATCTCAGAAACATTTAATTGGTTAACATATTTATATGTTCAGCCCTGCTAAATGCATAATTTCCGTCTTAAACATTTTACATTTTGAAATATGTGTATAGCATTTTATCGGAACGTAAAGAAACTGACCCTACTAATTTTTTTGTATTAAGTGAAACCACGCATCGTTAACTATAGTATTTTCACTCAGCATAGGGGAGTTGGGGTCACGGGATCATCCTTCTTATTCATTCCTTCCCTCCTGCCAATGATGAGCACATTTTTCCTCTCTCCAGTTAATGACCAATCCGTGCTGCGTGCTGTTCACAGGTACAATAATATGGTGGGAGTAACTATAAACAGGTGTCCTTGCCCCGCGTATTCTGAGTGAAAGTACGGGTCATCGACAAGTTCCTCCGCACTCGGGAAATGTGCACCGCAGAGGAGAAAGTAATATGCCCAACGTTGCTAAGGTTTGGTTTTTGAAGTGTGTGCTTACCTTGGTGGTTAAGTGTACACAATAACTGTACGTTCGGCGCTCGGTAAGTACTGCCACCTGAATTCACTTCCCTAGTGAAATCTCGGCTGCACAATGGCTGCGTAGTGACATCTCGATAACCCTTTAGTATAGTTCAAAATAAAAAAGTTTCCCTGCTTATATGGATGGATATATACTATAATATGACAGAAGTGAGTATGCAAATGTTTAGCACACCATGTGAGGGATGAATATTAATCATAAAAGATGGCACAGTTAGATGTAATAATATGGATCAAGATCGCAAGCAAATGTGTTTCATTTATAACCCAAAACACAAATATTTAGCATATACTACAACAGAAGTTTCTTTCCTTTTTTTTTCTTTTCTTTCTTTCTTTCATTCTTTCATTCTTTTTTTTTTTTTTTAATTATAGAAATATACTTGTATGCTAGTTAGCATTCCAAAATGCTCTTGAGAAGGAAGATCGGATGAGAGGGAGTGTTATCACATATTGGCCTTATTTCCCAACACAAACATCAATTCACTGACGTGCATCACATCATAAACCAGTTTACGACGCAGCAGAAAGAAGGGGAAAAGAGGGTGGGTTGCAACTCAGGCAGCGCAATCAGCCACCACAAAGAAGTCTCGCCGAAACTTCACGAATTTGTTCTGGTTCACTGACCTACAGTGTGAGCAACGCTTGACGCAACCGCGGGACCAGCCGGCATCGCTATGTTGTTGTATATTCCCCCTCCGCGTGGCTTCAGTGTGAGTTGAAATTTTGCGCAAGTAACATGTATTTATTAGGTGTCGCAACACAGTGCATTGAGTAAAAGTGTATCAAGTGAACCTCGCCGGCCGGCCGCACGCCACGAAACCGGTTGCGCGAAGGATTGTTCATTTCGTATTATACCTATATACTAGAGGGCTAACCAATTATCTTTCGACCGCAATAACAGCGGAATTGCTTCATGTGGTGAGAACTTTACTCCATTACACTATAATACCATCACCAGCCGTAAAAGTTTAGTCCACGAGTATATATCAAGATCGAAAGTTATTACAGATTAATATTCATATTTAAACTAAAAAATAAAAACTAGAAAATTTATTCTAATTTAATGTATTTCCATTAGTTTCCCTACAAAATGCATTTGAGGAAACCTAAGCTTCATACATTTAACTCTAAAACTATCTTTTTCATACGAAGCTTCAAATATCAAGTAAGGACGTAATATAATACATTTCCTGAAAGAGGAGTCGCACATGTTACACGCCAAAGACATATTCAGCGACAAGGAAAACCAAGAACTTTATGGAGTTATTTCTGATCTGCGACGGCAATTGAGCGCAGCGTGTGCTGAGCCAGAGCCACGCCAGTAGCTCGTTATAAGACAGTTCCCGCGCTAATGGCTACACGTGGACAGCCAGTAGCTTGCTGCTAGAGCAAGCAGCGTTTGCTTTGCATTATTATAACTCAGACTGCGGTTTAAAAGTCAATAAAACCCAAGTTTTGGTTTTATTAATTACAGTGTGTTAATGAAGTTAACTTTATTGTTGTATATTGTAATAAAATGTTAAAACTAGAACAGGGAAAAAAATTAAGTCTGCAGGAATAATTCCCATACTGTAGAAAAACTTAAAAATATATTAGGGTAGAGTAATGCAAATTTTATTAAAAGATGTTAGCAATGTGTAACTGCAGACAAACACACTTTGAACAATTCCTATAATACAGGCTTATATTCATTTTGAAATAAAACTAATATTGTGTGCATGCTATTATTGATAAAAGTTGTGCCAATAGAAATGCAATATAAGCTTGTCCGAAACTGGCGTGACCTTGGCGTTAAGATGAGAATACAGTAACTCCCTGCACAATACCTACTGTGCGCTATATCCATAAACATCAGTTAACCAGAAATCAATCATGCTCATCGAAAAAATTCCTTATAATAACCACAACAGGCTCTGAGCAAAATTTATCGGTCGTTTCACGCTCTGATTTGAAAGGGACGCTGATGACCTGAGATGTTAAAGAGCGTCCGTAAATAAACCAAAAAATACATGTTATTCTCATTACAGTTGTAGCCAAACACAGTTACTTACCTTTCTTGTATTTAAATATCTAATACCATAGATTTAAAAGGGAATTTCAGATATAAGTTATCAACGGTGGCAAGCTATACTTGATCACTTTATCATATACAATGAAGTCACATTATTACTTTGTTCTTATATGAAATATTAAAGTATAGCTTACTGGAAATTTCATCCCAACCAGTAAAAACGAAACACTTTACTAACGCTTCTGTCTCTTAATCCCTATTTCATTTGTAAAATGTGCAGTGGATGTATTTATAAGTGATTAAAAACATATCTCTGTTACGATTCTTTCCCTTTCACATTTTGGCTACTACCTCATTTAGGTGAACAATACTATTATAACAGGGCATAGCTTATGCTAGAACTATTTTGTATGCCTGTACATGCACGGCTTTACTAATACATCACTAAAATCACTAAAATCACTATTTTTCTTCAAATTAATCAATACTATAGTCGGTTTTATTGAATTTGAATTAAATATGACCCAGGGGCGAGGCGCCCATCAATGCTCTAAGGCTGAGTTTACCCAAAATTAGAAAGTTGACCTAAATGTGTTAGTTCTTATTGACGAAATAAAATAGCATGCTGTCTGTGAAATAGATAGCAGTTCATCAGTAATAAGGTCTAAGGCGAAGCATGCCTTGCGCAAGCATAGTAGTGACTTCTCCCTCTTCTGGTATCTTGTAGAACCCGACGTTAGCAGAGGGACCGGGATGCAGACGATATAACGTTTAACTATACAGGTAGCATTTCGCTAATTTTAGTTCTATCATAGCAATATAGAGTTATGTAATTGTTTTATTTTAACAGTAAAACCATTTACTGTGATTTATTATTTTTAAAACACATTCTTAAACTCTCTTAATCGTATTTTGGGTCACGCAGGATCGCAGATTGTATGATCGGTTGGTAACTTTTCATTTGTATTTTCCCTCTACTTCTACGATCAACTGCAGCGGAACGGCAAAGCATCTTACTAGCATTATAGAGCCAGAAACGGTATAAGTTAAAGTGAATGTCAGGAACTTATTTCGAACGACTGAACTTATATAAAAACAGACTTAAAGAGGAGCATTGTAACATTATTTGTTTAAATATTTCATGTGTTTTAGTTCGGTTATCACTTAAATTATTGATAATCACAATTTCATAACTTTGAACATAAAAATGTAATTATAAAACAATTTTTGGAGTATATTTAGCTTAAATTAGAATTTCTATTAATTTTGAAACCCCATGTCTCAGCTTACCCGATACAAAAAGCCACGCTCTGCCAATGCATGACCACAGTTTACAGAAACAAGGACATGAATTCGATATTCGTTAATTTAACACTTTCAGAATAACGGGAAGCTTTGATAATTCTGGCTAAATCTATAAGCAACACATGTTACAACTACTGAAAACTCGTTGTCGTGTCATCTCCACCTCCTTGAAGAAGAGCATTTACTGCAAAAGCTATATATATGTATATATATCATAGGACATTCAACCTAATTCTACAGCAAAGTAATTAGATAAATCCTTAATTATTTAATTTTCCTTGAGTGCATGGATAAAAATAACAGTGTGCTTAATACTAACCTAAACATATGTCAATAATAGAATATGTGAGTGATATAATAGCTAGTGCTAGTATACATACTTAAAAATCGCTATTTAGTACATCCTTATGTAAGTAAGAGAGATTTATTCAATTTTAGAATATTTCTGGAAGACCGTTATAATTTCTGAAGTGTTATTTACCAAAAAATGAGGGCTAAATTTGATTAAGAAGTATATATTTAAATGTCATACGCTGCAAATGCAAGTGTTGTGGAGGTATCAGCGACAACGTCACTAGACGATCACTAGCACAAATAATTCCCGGTAGGAAGTTGTATTGTTTACGAGAATATTTCATCTCGTGCTTTATCTTAAATATGCATTTGCTTCTGGTCTCTGATGCTATGTTGCTATCCAGATGCAGCAAAAATGCACATTTAATTAACTTCCAAAATTTGTGCATAGTAAATAAAAAGCTACTGTATTAGCTCGGTTACTTACACTGAACTGAATGTTATTGGTATCTTAAGGTTCAATTTGGAGTGATATGAACATTAGTGTACAGTGGGACAATTTTGCTCGTACTTACGAACTTTTGTTGCAGTGCAATTAATTTAGCGCAGCCCTTATGCTGAAATGTGTCGGTAAAAGCTCTGAAACAACACAAGGCATAATATTGATTACAATTGTTGTCTGTAAGATATAATAGTCCCCCTAAATGACTGAAAAGAAATGCTAAAATACAATTTTAAATACATATACTGTGTGAGAGTTGTGGTCTCATTACATGAAATGTTAACTGTTTCGAAGCTACGCTTCATCAGTCACAGAACTCCGGAAACTTGATATATGCACTACTCTGTAAACTACATTTAGTTTCGTTCTGCATTATTTTATACCTTTGATCTCCCATACTGACCACTACATATCTCTGTGATGATGAATGAAATGCATTTAATTGAACCTGGAGGGCGTTACCGTTGGTAAAGTGAGGAACAGACCCAGAAAGTTCCGAACTATAAAAACATCGTAGCATTCCTTTTATGCGGAAGCAGACATTGTAACCACAGTAAATGCATTTTGTACACTATCATTTGATCGTCTTTTTTTGGCAACAGGGACCCACACAAATGTAATTTCTTCAGTTCTGGAAAATGAACAGGCTGGAAGAGTTAACTGATCGATCAAGTAATCTATGGAACGACAGAGTTGCAATATTAATTACAAAGTAGTTAATACTACTATTCATACTAGTAATAGTACTTAACGCCCGATTTAACTGCAGAGGCATCACAGGCGGTGGACACTGTTGATAGATGAGTTGAAATAATAAACTTGGAAAGGATTTTTTTCAAGGAAAGAAACGTTCCAGGCTCTAGTTTAGGGTACCTCCCCGGCATTTGCCATTTATGAGGACTGGGGAAAACCTGGAAAAACCTCAGTCAGGGAGGACGATCCTAGTTGGATTCGAATATGAACTTGTTAGGATTTTAGTAAAAATATAATACAATGTATTCATAAAGCTTCTGATAGATTTCACTCTTAATAACTCAAAAACCATTAGAGATAGAAACGTGCGTGAATTTGCATTTCAATTGACAACTCAAAAAGGTGAATTCGGTTTTGATCACTTGAACATGGGCTCCTCTAGTTCCTAATTCATCTAAAGTTGAAATGTAGATTCAATCAATCACAAACACTGTAGGCTCACGAGTCCGCTCCTTAAAATGGCAGTAAAACAAAATAAAATTGTATACTTAATTCATCTGTTAAAAGAGCTGTCCCGATGAATCTATATTTTTTTTTTTCAGAAACTCCTCCTTCTTCCTCCTTTTCCTCCTCTTTCCTTCTTTTTTACCCTCCATCTCCCTCCCTTGCACTCGAGAAAATTGTTGAAAAACAAATGGAATTGTAACGCCAACTTTCTAATATATAACTTCTACAAGCAGTAATATTTACATTCCACTACTAATTTAGCTTTTATGTATTTTAAATAACTATGTATGTTATTCTCTGTATTTTTGCTGGCTCTTCATGGAGGAGAAGGCTCCATGGCCTTAACTCTGGCCCGGTTAAGTTGAACTGGAACTTTCAGCCTTGAAAATGAGAAAGGCACAGGGTTTATAGTAATTTTTTTTTAGTATTGTTTAAGGCCCGTTTTTACCACCGAAGCACCACAGGCGGTGGACACTGATGATACATGAGATGAAATGATATATTGGGAAGGATATTTTTTAAGGAAGGAAACGTTCCAGGCCTAAGTTTAGGATGTCTCCCCGGCATTTGCCAGTTATGAGGACTGAGAAAAACCTGGGAAAACCTCAGTCAAGGAGGACAGTCCTGGTGGGATTCGAACATCAGACCTCCCGCTCACGAGTTCGCGCCTTAACGATCTCGGCCACTCGTGGCGGTGTCTCATAGTAATGTCGACGAAAATCAACTCAGGTAAATTATTGAAGCAAATACATGTCATATTATTCCGAGAACTTGCTAATGAACTCAGGCTTGCACCTTCAACTTTTTGTGATCATTTGAAGAAAATAGAAAAAGTAATTTTAAAACTACTTGTTAAGCATATCTCCAATGAATCAAATGAGCAGATATTGTAGGCTTGGAGTCTGTTCTTTTATGCTTTTGCGCAAGGAAAGTGTTCCTTTTGGGGTTGTATTATGACCTATGATCAAAGGTGATTTTTCTATGATAACAGCAAAATATCACCATAATACCCGAATCTCGTTTAAGCACCGAAAAAATTCGCAAAAGCAAAATTACCATAGAAGAATTTATGGTGACTGTATGGCGGTCTGCGGCGGTTTAATACACTCTCTGTATTATGGCGAAATAATTATTTTGGAGAAGTGATCCCCAGGAATTGATAAAAGTAATCAGAAGCTGCTAGAAAATCTGCAAGACTAGTCAATTGAAAAAGGTTTATTCTTCATGATAACGTTTGGCCATACACTTAGCAAGAAACACTCCAGCAGCTGAATGAATTGGTCTACAAAACTTTACCTCATTCAACATATTCTCCCGACCTTTCATAAACTGACTTTCACTTATTCAAACACCTGGATACTGTCCTGAAGAATAAAGTCTGCAATAACCAAGAAAAAGCTGAGACGGCATTTAGAAAGTGCATCGTCTATAGAAACCACGGAATGGCGTAATTAAGCTTGCCACTAGTTGGTAAAAATATATAGATGGTGGATATTTTGATTACAAAGTTAATTTTGAATTTATTGGTACTTTATTGAAGTTAAAATCACAAAGGCGTAATTATTTTTCAACTATCTAAAGTTTTTGCTTCTTAGACACAGTAATAAAGAGAGTCCTTTTGAATATTGTATTCGTTATAAAACGCTTAGAAGAATGAACACTATCTATACGCTGTAGCGAAGTTATAAAAAGCCTGGTTAGCGCCAGAAGACTATGTTTATGCTACCGCAGATAGGATTTCTTAATGTTGCTCTCTTTTACTGAGAATGAGATATTTATTTAGTTCATCGTATTAAATGAAAAAAAACTTTATATTTAAGCAATATTTGCAACCAAAAGAAAAAATACGAAGAAAGGATTAATAAGAACATAAATTCACTTTTGGTCAGTTAATAAATTCAAATCTGAAATATGAAGCGATTTAATCGGCTCCCGCTAAGTGCCCCAGGTTGGGCACCAATTTTGAAGCGGTTGTTGTCGAGCCTTACATTTGTGATTACAATTTTGAAGGGGTTTGGTAATTTGTTGAATAGTCGTTTCGGTGTTGTCTAAGCTTCAATGGCAACAATTTCTCAAGGTTAATTCTCTTATTTTGTTGATTCATACTCAACAGGAGTGCCAGAGGAGTTCAATAGTAGAAATAAGCACGCGATGCGGCATAATATATATATATATATATATATATATATATATATAAACTTATTATGTTCTAAATGTTTTGCGTCCTCTGGTGTTTTGCTTACGATGCTAAGTCGAATACAAACTTAGCTGCCGCAAGTGGAACTTTAGGAGTGAAACTGAAAACTGCTTAACTGACGACTGCGTATGTCAAGTGAGAACTCTTTAACTGGATTGGAATTGCGAACTGAGAACTGAGTCTCACAACTGCATGTGTCATATGGGAACTGAGTAACTGAACTTCCTGCTGCATTGGAACTTAGACGTGCGTGCGGCGTGTAGATTTTGGAACTGCTTCTCAGCTGACAAATGAGAATACGTGTCCCAGCCGAGCAAACTCTTCCTCATATATTAAATTCAAATCAAGTAATAGTTGACTTAACCACACCAATGGGAGTCACACAGGCACGCCCAAGTTTAACGCCCATCTTTAAAAGTTTAAACAAACATTTTCCATTGACTGGTGTAAGTTCACTGCCGCACGTGCCATTCGCTATTATATGAATGTTCAAAACATTTTTTGACATTGGCTAGTTTAAAGCTAATCGTAGAACTGCCTATTGAGTTCAAACCTCTAAAGGATTTAAAAGTCCTTGAGTTTATTAACCCTCCAACGGCAATCCCATTAAAAGTCCCATTACACTCGACCCTCTGATTTGTTCTCCTCATTGTACAGAACTTTATTGCCTTCTTGGCTCTCCAAGCTACCGTAATAGAAAACACCAAAGAACTGCCTCTTATGTCGACATTCAAATTACATGTTAAATCTACATTACTAATTACAATGCATGAAATATTCTGATGATTAAGTTTGCAGCATACATATATTATATTTATATATTAGTGGGGTGGGCCATAAGGACCGTTTCAAATAATGTGACTAGTGAAATTCGCCTTCTTTCTTCCTCAATTTAAGATGGTGTAAAGCAAAGAAGATCAAACAAGCATAACATCAGTGTCATGTAATGAACTCAGAACATTTATATAACTTGTAGTTCTAACACGGGGATTTCTGCAGCAAGTTTAAGTATAGTTACTCAAAGAAGAAGGTGAAGAATCAATTTTTTTAACTGTGCTGTTATTTTAAATTTTGAAATATTTACTTGACTTTACTTTATTTATCAAGCTATTATATTACATTTTATTTTGATGTGAAGATATTCGATTTTGTCATCTCATTTTCTTTTCTGTCGCAACAGTCACTCGTCTCTTGCACGTAAGCTTTAGGTAAAGAATTGCACCTTCTACTACAAAGAAAACATGGCATTAACACAAAAAATATTTGACTATGGCACTTGTCCTGTAACAAAGAATTTGACTTCATTGAATACGAACGATGTACGACATAATTATAGTAATAGGCCAGCTATGTTATATATCTATTCCAGCGGGAGATAACTGATGAACTTGCCAGTTTAAGAAACCAGGGTTCTATCGGTCAAAGTATGTAGCAGGATCAGTGGGCAGTTGACTCGAAAAAATTCTTCCGAAGAGACCTTTGGCCCACTCTTGCTGGCATGTAGTAATGAATTCGCGTAATGAATCATTGCATTTTATTCTGGCTTAAGTTGCACTCCGTTTGACGTTTTTAATCCACAGGGATGTGTACGACAAAAAACAACGTTAATACAAAATGTGAAAAAAGATAAAAATATGAATTACAATTACAAAAAGAGAACATGACCACAAAGCAGCAATGAAAACAATATCCTAACTCCACCGCGCTTATTGACATGCAAGGGAAATGTGATTTAGAAAAGAACAATTCAAATACACGCGGAATCTGCACAAGTGTAATCATACGCTGTGAGGAATCATAAAGCAATACAAGCAGAAAGAGGGGAAAACTCCGTTCAGACAGGAGTTTTAAAAACAATCGAATACGCTAACGAGCTCAAACCAAATGTTCAAAACGCTGGTGATGAGGATAAAGGCCACTGTGGGTCGTTAAATACCCAGATGGGACTTCTGCGCATTTAGGTTCAGGAAAATTGTTTCTATGGTCTCTCCAATTAAATTCAAAGCTAACTCCATTTATATTTACTGGCTTGATTTATTTCATATTAGTGGAGGAATATGGCGTTAGCAGATATGACAGTTAACATTTTTCATTGGCTTCCTTTATAAAACAATGGCTTTGAAATATTTCTCTACCGAAATAGATTGCAAAGTTTCATTACCATTTATTACCACTTAAGACAAAAATAAACATAATTAGGGTAAGATTAATATGGCTGATAGTGTGAGAAGAGCTAGTACAATAAAGAGTGCAAACTGAAGTCAGGGCGTGGTTTAGGTTCAGTTATGAACTCCGAGTGCTTGTATTTGCAATCTGTACGCTCAGTACAAGGAATGTAAAACTGCATTGTACTGAACGGTCGTTCTCCGTGCCATAATATTTGTTTAGAGCTACGAATATTTTAAGTATATTAGCGCTTAAATGTACTCTTTACCAAACATTAAAATAAATTTAGCAAACTGAGAAATTACAATGAATGTGGGAAACAAATATTAAACATGGCAGTGTATCCAAACAGAGAGGAGAGGGTGACTTGAAGCTCGCGACGGTACCCTTCAGTGCCTAGAAAATTCGATGCCTGCTTATCCATTTTTGTAGCTTTCTTTGTTCGGTTACAGCAACTATGCAAATGTAAGCCCTTTTGAGATTGCACGGTATGTCATCTAAAGGATTATAGTTGAGAAATATTCTTCTTATTTGATACTATTAGCGCCACCTCTGTGTCAGGCGGAGAGTTTCTTAACCACCCTCATAGCTGTTAAACGCGCAATATATCTGATTGTATCACTTAACTTGGTGAAAGAAATAACAATTATTGTAAGGCTCACTATCACAAATTTACGACCTTCTGCTCTTAGCAGTTTAGCATGCTAAGAAGAACATTATATCTCAATGCATAAAATGGATTGAATCAATTATCAACAATTATTTTCTCAAAAACTGTTCCAAAAAGGAAAATATGATATTAAATTTATTTATTTAATTGGACGTTCCAAAAAGAATAGCTCTGAACAAGGAAAGCCATTCTCTTTCGCTTTGTATTTCTATTCCATTTCTTTTTATCATTAAACATCCAAATTACTAAGCACTAAAACCGGAATGAAGCAGAATAACGTTATGTTAGCACTAAACTGGAGACAAAGATGGAAGGGGTGGATTAAGTTTCACCTTACGCTTGATCTACGGGCACATAGCTTGAGTTTTTGCTTTGTTTCAGCGTCCTGACTTGATGTTAAGTGCTTCAAAATTCCGATATCTAATTCTTAGCAATACTAACTGGTAAGCAGAACTCTGCGTTTGGTCAATTGGCAAGACAGTGACTGCGATAGCAGAGCTGAGAAACTCCTCGAAGGTCAAGCAGTTTTTATTTTTTGTTGAGAAACCAACCGCAATATGACCTTCAAAAGAGTTTCTCAGCCGTAGCGAAAAGTGCTTGGCAGGATGTTACGTGATAGGTATAGTGCAGACAGTCACTAAGCTTAATTGTATGGCGGTAGTAACAAAAGAATTATTGCGATTCCTGTGCGCTTTGATGAAGCTGCGAGCTGATAGACCAGTTGAAAGTATATTAATACACCTTTATGGAAAATTAAAATATGTCATGACTATACAAACAAGCCCGCCTTTCTATAAAGGGTTTGGTTGCTACAACTGGCTCGAGTCTCGGCGAGCGCTGCGGAAGGTTACTTGAGATTTAGCATGCGATTCTCCCGTTTCCTTGATTTCTTTCCATTAACACTCTTCCTTTTCCTTTTCGCTTTCATCTCTTCTCATGGTTATTTCATTGCGTGCATTTGACTGCCATTTCAGCGAGGACACGAAATTGTGTCGCCTTTTGTGCTTATTCTTATTCCCTCTTTCATACAAGGTGAGTCAGGACTTCCACGACAAATTCGAAGGAGAGTAAGATGTCCTAATAAGGATCATTTTTTTAAACGACCTATATTTCCTGATGCGTCGTTTAGGAGTTCGAAGGAAACAAAAGGTGTTAGAGATATATTTAAATTATAACATTATAATATTCATTTATTCTGCTAGTTCCCTTGGGACCGATTGTAGATGTTTAAAGTGTATGCCTTAGACCTGCTTACATTCACTACACCTTCATAGTACTGTCTATTCGACTCTGACAAACATTTCAAGGCTGTGTCGAATGTGATCAAAAGCAGCGTCATTTAACTGGGATCGTGTAACAAGACACTCTGCACATGCCCCCCCCCAAAAAAAATCTAGCGGTGTTAAGTCAGGTGCCTTTTTTTTTCTCCATAACACATTGTCATGTTGCTCAACTCAAAGAAAGCATAGACGTCCGCTCAATGGATGTTGGCATTCAACTGCAAACTCATAGACTACACATAAAGGTACACGGCGAGGACAAGCTCTACATTGAAACCAGTACACCTAAACATATACAAAGATGCACAACTTCTAGAGCATGCGTCAGAGAACATACAATATATAACAAAAAATTTCCTCATTTTGAGATCTATCTTTGCTGTGAATTTCTCGAAGAGGTAGAAAATGTGGTCTCTGAGACCCAGAGTGTGTCAATTCGACACCCGAAGTACTTCATTCGGCAAGAGCTAGTTGCTCCTGTAGATTAACCCCATGTCTGCTTTCCGAAGTTACGTGGATTTACTAGGGCTGCGTTTTCAAACTTTTCTCAAATGAAGTTAAAAAAAATCTGCAGACTGCCCTCCTCTTGTCTGTTCGAAAGCATATTGAAAAATTTTATATATAAATATTTCTATCATTTTAAAATTAATTACAAAAGCATTAATTATAATTATCTTCGTTTTATATCACGATTAATTAATTATTAGAAGAAAATACATATTTACTTTTAAATAACTGAAGGATATAAAAAGAATTTTATAATAACGTACGCCTATAGGCAATTTATTATTAGCACATCATTTTTATAACATCAGCCATATTAACTACAAAAATTAAATTAATGTAGTTGGTACGTATGTATATTAATAAGGTGTATGAGCTTGTTGATCTTTGCACACAAGTTCATTGTTTCGATGTACTGGGTCTTGTTTTGCTGGCGGATCGGCAGTCAGAGAGGCAACTTCTGACGAAACGTTTGTAATATCCGCACAATTACAATTACAATGAAAATAAGCACGTGCCTTAGGACAGAAAATGTTGAATATGCCCTGGCTACATCCACCCATTTCTGACATCCTTATAAAAATAGTCATTCACACACATCCGTTCTTGTTGGAAATACCCAGATCGACATTCATTATCAGCAAGTTGCTCAAAACATTGTGCGAGTATGTAATTCTTGTATCCTTCTGCATTTATGTTACTCTCAAAAAAGGGATATTACTATGTATACAATTTTCTGAGCGCCATACACTGATTTTCTGGTCGTTCAAGGAGGTTTCGTGTATAAAATCGGGGTTTTCTGTACTCTTAATAACAGTTATTTTACCTCGAAACATGCCCACGCAAATGAAATGAAATTATGAAAGTATAAGTAAATAGCAAAAAGAGGAAAACTGCATTGTGTCTTCATAGATTTTCGAAAAGTTTTTGAAAATGGAAAAGGCAAACATTATGAAGTAAATTACGGACGAAAGGAGCCTCGGATAAAATGATTAAGGCATTAGAATCAATATATAGTAGGGTATAGTTCAGTGTAAAATATGATCGCGATAAAGTTTAAAAAGGTGTAATAACACGAAGCGGTGTGAGGCAAGGCTGTATCTTATCACCCCTCCTTTTCAATTTGTGTGTAGATGCCATACCGGAGAAAATGTGTGTTGCAGAATCTGATGCCCCGATATAGGAAGCATATCCATACCAGCTCTCCTTTATGCGAATAATGTAATATTGATATTGCCAACAATTGACTGTCTGCAAAGGGTATTAGACTGCTTATAAACGTATTACCAGGAATGGGGAATAGCAGTCAATGAGGAGAAGACCAAAACATTCAAGAACAGTGCGGTGTACAGTAGGAAAGAGAGGTGAGAATATGCAGGTCAGGCACTGGAAAATGTTAAGAAATTCACGTACTTGGCAGTCACTTAAACTATGAACGGGAACTGGGCAAGACACATACATAGACAACACAAAAGGAAGATGCATACTTAAAAATATAGAGACATTAAGATTTTAGTAAAAATGCCGGAAACTCCACTGAGAACAATGGAAATGGTGTACAGTGCGGTTATGAGGTCAACTGTGGCGTAAGGGACTGATATTTGGGGGTGGGAAAACAATAAGGAATTGAATCAGGTACAAACGCAGTTTCTAAAACGGTTGCTACAAGTAGGGAGAGGTACAGCAAATTGTGGGGCTCATAAAGAGTTTGGTATTTCTAACGAAAGTGTGAATTTAAAATAAGAACAATTAAATACAGGTTAAGGATAATGCTGGAGAATCAAGATCTTCTTCGAGCAGTTTGTCTAAGGGAACAAATAAGGGAAGGGTGGGATATAGGATGGGCATCAAAAATAAGGAAAGGCTTAGACAAAATTGGACTCGGGTGTATATGGTTAAGGGGAGAGGACATTACACGAAATAGTTGGAAAATAGTTAACAGGCGTTTGCGAGATATAGATAGGCAAACTAATGAGTCTCAATGTGCAGATAAAGTATCGCTTAACCTGCAGGCTCAAATACATCCGGTGTGGGGGAGGGCACATTATTTAGATATCTGTGGTAGAGAAGAAAGAATTGCTCTCGCATGGCTCAGATTAGAGACGTGGAAAGCAAACAAAACAGCTATGCTTTCGGGGAAAGAATTTGCCCATTGTGCGGAGAGCCGATACCTGGAGGCATCTTTTGGCCGAATGCAGGGGAACGGAGATTTTAAGAAGTGAGCATTCGCTAGCGCAATTTTTTAATTCCAATAGAAGTTTGAAAATCTGACAGGGAGTGCAGGTGCATGCGAGATACGTAATTTGGACATATTTCTAGAGAAGACACGAAAAGAAGGTCTATATTGAGGAGGGGGGGGAGTTGGAGAGGAGATGTGAGTAAATGGAAGGGGGCTCATGAGTAAGGGTTCCATTCATGTTTATATATTTGTATATAAAATTACTCATAGAAAACATGTGATGTAAGTATATTGATGTGTATGTATGTATATATGTAAGTATGTATGTATGTATGTATGTGTGTATGTATGTATGTATGTATGTATGTATGTATGTATGTATGTATGTATGTATGTATGTATGTATGTATGTGTGTATGTATGTATGTATGTATGTATGTATGTGTGTATGTATGTATGTGTGTATGTATGTATGTATGTGTGTGTATGTATGTATGTATGTATGTATGTATGTATGTATGTATGTATGTGTGTGTATGTATGTATGTATGTGTATGTATGTATGTATGTGTGTATGTATGTGTGTGTGTATGTATGTATGTATGTATGTATGTATGTATGTATGTATGTATGTATGTGTGTGTGTGTATGTATGTATGTGTGTATGTATGTGTGTGTATGTATGTATGTATGTATGTATGTATGTATGTATGTGTGTATGTATGTGTGTATGTATGTATGTATGTATGTATGTATGTATGTATGTATGTATGTATGTATGTATGTATGTATGTATGTATGTATGTATGTATGTATGTATGCTCATTTTAATTGTTACAAGGACGATATTAGCATGTACGTCGCAAGGAGCATGCGACAGCTGTACTTACTTGAACATTAAATCTGAATATCATTAACGTTCCGTAACATCCAATTACAGTAATTTATCCCAATATCAGGCTCACCTTCTTGCAATTCGTGCAAATCAGTAGCTTTCTACGCTTTCAAGTTTAAATTGACTCAATTTCGCAAGATGAACGGATTCGAATACAAAATTTCCAAACAAATTCAGAAATGTGTGGATGTAGCAAAATACAATTTCCTGTCATAAAATACCTTTCTATTTTCATTGTAATTAATAAAACATGAACAAATTGCGGGGAAACCACAATCACTTTGCCGGAAGTTACCGTTTTTACTGCTGCGACCTGCCAGCTGCTGTGAAACGGACGGCAAAACCTTCAAAGACCTAGTATGCTATTGAACTTTCGAAATAGATGCATTCTGCAAGAAATTTCTAAACTCCATAGATAATGTTTTCACGCAAAAAAGTCTGCAATTCCCGTTTATTTCTGATTCTCAACTATATAGAGTGAGCAATTATAATTGTGCTCCTTCATTCTCGGGCTAAGCTTGATTTCAATAATAATGTTCAATCTAGATTGTAGAGGACCACAAGTGCAGATTGGTTCGCGGACCATGGTTTGATAAACTCTGCCACGTGGTTTGTTTGCGCCTGTGGAACGAAGCTGTAGGGTTCATTCATCCTCACGCGCGAAGGCACAATAAGCTCCCCTTGTTTCGAGTCTCTCTGAACTCTCTTCGTTCAAAGTCTATCGTTCCACCCCAGTTACAAAATTAGTACAAGATTGCAACTCTACTCGTTAACATGGTGAGTATACTAAACAAAACACGAAAAGATAAATGTACTGTTTTCAGGCTTATTTGTAACTCTTAATATGTATTTAGTACATTTATTTTTTCAAAATATAGACAGAGCATGTTATGGAATTTAATGATTATTATATTTTTATGTTTACAGAGATTGACGCTTGAATAAATTTGTGTCTAAACACTTTAATGTGTGTACAGTCCCCTTTGTATATTTATCGATTTAGTACGAGCACTGTAAAAAATATACAACCAGCAATTACTATGACCTACATTTCCTAAAATCAACGTTTTGCATGAGGACAATAGTTGTCCTCATCAATAGCCTGAGTTGTTTAGACTCGCCGTGCGTGAAGAGTACGGTTCATGTATTCTTAACTTATATTCAATGAAACTAAAAGCTGCGCTGTACTGATAAAATGAACGTGGTAATTGCTTTGTTTGTGTGTTTCCCACAGAATAAAGAAGAGCTTTTTATAAATATAGCTTAATGTAATTAGTAAATGTAGTAGCATTTGTCTGAATCAGCCATTTAAAATTTTTCTAAAAGATTGTTTAGTTCAATGGCTACCGTTGCGCGGCGATGCGTAAATAGCCCGGCCATGTTGGCACAGGTATCGACATCGCTATGTGGCATTTAGCCTATAGAACCCATCACTCTTTATTTTTCCACGTTTCCGAGATGTTATTGACATTATCGGAAATGCGAACATTGCAACAATAAAACCAATCTATTCAAACCACATGAATGTAGTAGCACCGTCTACAACATCATTGTATTTGCATATATATTGCCACTCGTCTACAAAGCTTTTTTTGTTATTCGGTTAATGTTCTTTAAAAAGAGATTCCTTCACACTGAATGCTAACTTCGAGTTACTTGCAGATACTTTGCATTTCTACAAAATATATAAATTTCCTCCACTAAAAAGGTATATGTTATTTTAAAGACCTCCTGTAAAACACTTTCAACAAATACTGCCGTAGTGACAAAAAGCGCATTTAAACTATATGTTTATAATACAGTGAGGTTATTTGAGTTACAGGTTGCATGAGCATGGCATTTCATTGAAGAAGTGCAGCCTCTGATATCAGAAAAAAGGAGGCAGAGTCACCGCGAGTAAAGTTAGTATTCATATTTTTACTGAAAGCATAAAAATACTGTATTTGAAAGTGAATATAATAATCACTAACTTATATTATAGATATGTTAAAAATTATAAGTCACAGCGCCAATATATTGCCGGCATTTACGTAGAAAATTCAGATATTTTATCTAACTTTTCTTCCCTAAGAACATAGTGGTTCCGAACTAATGAGAGATTCTGCCTCTCATAACTTTTAACACGCTGGGGAACAGTTTCTCTGCCTGGAACACGATTGCCAAGACGTTTCTTGCGAATAGCTTTACCACTTCTCTGCAAAGATCCGGTTTCACACAATTACTTAAAGGCCCATCCACTCAAGTTTATATTAATGTAGTGCCATATCTAAAGAAGAGCAACTTACACACAATTTGGTCACGATGAAAGCACCAAGTATCACATGAAAGCAAACTATTCACTGACAAAGACTTCCTTAAACTAACTACAAGCTGCTACCTTCAAATCCATTACGCGGCTTTTATCCTGGCTTCTCTAAGTACCCAGACGCGCTCTTCCGGCCCTCAATAATCGTGTTGTACGTTTTACATTTATCATGACATTTGTCAGAATAAAAGAAAATTTCCATAGGTTTATCAAATTTATTACAAAATTTTCTTGTTTATCTTCAGATTCTGACCTATTGTATTACATATTTATTTATTTCATTTTTTATTTATTTGTTTATTTTTGTATGAAGCAGTCACCTCAACTTAAGAGGACGTATGAACAATTTAGTTCCCAAAGCTCTATTTTATGGAAATAAAATTTGCTCTGCTTTCAATATTTACAATATTTTGGCATTTTATAGTGTAGACTTGTATTTTTTCCTTTTATCGTGTCTTTTTATATTGAAAAATCATTCAATTAAGCTTTGCAACTCATCGAATATCCAAAATATACGACTTAATGTTATGTGTGAGAACACTGAACCTGACACATGTTTTAGAGTGAGGATCGGTCTTTTAAACAGAGAGCTTGTGAAATATATAACTTTTAAAAGCTAAATTAAATATGTAGTTTTTGTTCGATAGCTCGGATCAGTAGAGAATCTGCTATTCTGTGCGGATCGTTCAAAGATTATAAATTGAGTACACAAGTTTTAGTGGCCACTGCACATATTGATTTGTGATTTCATTATGAACTGCAAACTAAACCAGAGAGTTAATATCAAGTCTGCCCCAAACTTGGCAGGAGTGTAAACCCTTGAAATGATTCGATAATGTCGTTGGATATGTTTCAAGTGGCACTCACGCTTCCAAAATTACAGAACATCGCTGGAAGATAGCGAGAGGTCAGGGTCATCATCTACGAGTTCAAACCTGAATATGTGGAAAATGATTGACTATTTGTGCGAAAAAATCGTCGGAGGACCATTCAAGACACAGCTAAGGTCGTAGATACTCTATCACGATAATGCAGTCGCTTACTCCATAACAGACGCGCCGACTTCTTCACTCAGAAGATGAAGCAGAAACTACATGGGCGCCATTTTGACTCTGTGCACGAGAACGATTTGCTTGACATGCTTGGAGAACAGGGCTTCCAGGGAGCTTTCACAAAGTGAAAAATGTGCGCTGGGTGTGGTGTATTGGGAACTATTTTGAAGATAATGTTGGTAAAATAGAAATGAGCTATGTACTTTGATTTACGAGTATATTGGTATAGTCTTGGAACATTTTGATAGCACCTAATACACTCGCTGCTCACTGCCGCAAACATAAGTTCTAACGCAGGTGAAGCGATTACCTTTTAAAGCCTTATTCCGCAGCGGGAGATCGCAGTTTTACAGAGGGTAGCCTTAAACTGTTCAACAAAAACTTTTCCGCAGCTTACACTATGTGAGGCGTTGCCAAAACTACGCCGCGAGACAAGTTTGCAGTCGACAACATTTGATGGTTTTTTTGAAAGCCAATACTCAAAGTACACCTTCGGGGCTACAGAAAAGCTTGCTGGTTATTGCAAACGTTGCAATGTGTATTTTATGTTCTTTAACTAAGTAACGGATGTATGTATTTTGTAAGCGTAAAGTTAAGTTAATAATAAAATCTGTTCTGCTCATGTACATCAGTTTAGCAATTAAAAGGATTGAGTCCTACCAACTTTCTCCCCTTTTAACTAATGTAAGGGATTTTTGCCAATGGCTCTGACAATTTATTTTCAAAATGTTGAACCTTTTAAACTCCAGATTAGAATTATTTAATAGTTATAATTCCCTATTCTAACGCCGAGAATGTTTGTTATTTTCTGCAACGCTGGGACTTCAACAATACTTAAAACTGTTAAGTATGGCTCCCGAACGGTCGCAAGGTAGACTTCTCAAGCAACACATTTATACTTGAAGGTTTTCGAGGGGTTGGCTCAGAGGGGGTGTACACCGAGTAATATTACACCCGCACAGCACAGCAGCGAGGAGTCCCAGCGCGTTCCGATTGATGGCATTATGTTATGATCAGAGCCCGGAATTTAGGCAAAATACCTTTTCTATTTCTGTAGATATATTTAGGAGTCAGATAGAAATGAACATGCTTCCGTACATTTAGGGTCGGTATAGTCAGTTTTTATTTATTTATTTTTTGTTACCCATTGTAAGGTTTGTTTTTGTTTTGTTTTTTTTTTTTCTATTTTGGAACGGTATAGAATTTTCTGCAATTATTTATGCATTTTAAAAAACACATACAGATTTTTAATATATCGAAGTGGAGAGAGTTATAAAAATTAAACGGTGTGCTCATTTCACAACAATATCTATTGAGAATATTGTTACACATTTATTTATTTTAAAGCAGTCAAAGTATTTCTCCTCAACCCATTCACTTAAACTCTTTAAATAGCAGAACCGCCATTAGTGAAAGGAACGCACTGTTAACTCGGGCATACGAATGCCAGGAAATAGAGAGGACGAGGAAAGTACTGCAGTGTCGAATAAACCTTGTGAATGGCCTTGTATCGATCTGCGCAAGACAACTCTAGGACATTTATGGTGGTAACTTCTCAGCTGCATAAATGTAACAAACTATTGTAAGCGAGAAAGAGGAGAGCGGTACAGCTGTTGCAAAAAACCGTCCGCACAATGTGCTCAGTACGGAAGTGGGAGAGATACTGACCTGATTCCCTATAAACGCATAAATAGAAAATGAACTCGACCAGAAACCACTGTGCGCCTTTTGCTCATTCGCCAGCACTATTCAGAACTACTATACTTTATCTTGATATACATTTCCATGATGCCCTGAAAGGTGAATGTTTTGTTGCAACTGGTATGAGTCCCCTCCAAAGTAGTTTGTTTTACATAAGCTACATTCTCTTCAGTAGAAGTACAACTTTTTTTTTTCATATGAAAATTTGTCTTTCTGACAAGAGGCTGACTATGGCAGTTAAAACTTTGGAAAAAAATGTTGTTGCTGCTTGTATTCAAGAAAAGTAAGCTTAAGTACTTTAATTGTGTGATGAAATTAGTAAGTATCTTAAATACCTGTTTTCATTAATAATGACTGATATTATTTCTGTTTTCACTTTTGACAAATGCCTATTTAAATAATAATTCTTTCTATTTACAGTATTTTATGTACCTTTTTGTCTGCCTATTTTAACCCAAATAAATACCTGATCTTCCGGGTTTTGGTTATGATGTCACTAGATAGCTGTATGCAAATTAGAAATGAATGAAGGGATGCGCGCTGCAAACCTGTAGTTCAGAGAATGCCGGTATGGGATTTTCCTTTCCACGAATTTTACTTTCCCATTTCATTCCGTTGGTTCTGTTACAGGGTCAAAAGTGCCAGGGTGAGTAGGCTGGTGCCATTTCACGGTGACTTGCGCTTTGGAAAGATTTCTGTCCTGGCGTCTAGTAAAGAGGTGGCCCTTCTGGGGGGCTCGCACTCTTTGAGGGGGAGAGCTTCGCCGGTGCGGGGATGTTCTATCTGGATGTTAGGAATCGCATCAGTCCATGCTTCACCGCTCGTGAATCCTAGCCGCCCGTTGTTTTTTCCGTGCAACCATTCCCTTCTTCTCCGGGGTGCTCCATTGGAAACGTAGGCACAAACGGACATTCGTTAAGGAAGGTTGAAGAAAAAAAAATATTCATTCAACCCTAACAATCTGATTTCAAACATTACAAGTTGAAGATTGCTGATGAAATACATTCAGGAGAAGAAATAGTAAAAAGTTCAGTTTTATATTCTTTTTTGTAGAATTCAACTCGCCAATAATAAAATAATAATAACGCTGAGGAGATAGTGAAACTTTTGCAAACCCCAATCCCCTTCTATGCAACTCCAAGCACTTGATTGCCCTTCTTCGGAGGGAGAGTGGCAAAGTATTTTCCCGGTCCCAGTTCTGAGTCTGGCAAAAGAAAAATGTGATACAACGAACGGCGTTGAATGCTTGATTTCACTTATCAGGGTGTTGAGCTTGACAGACTGTTATTTCAGATGCAGGCGGACTTGAACGTACAAACAGATGACCTTGGTGCTGGAATCACGACTCCTTTCACGAACGGCATTGGATAAAGCCAAATTCGGCAGTCCCGAACGACAGCGTGGAGTTCTATTATTTTTAATTAAACCTAACCTAACATAAAATTGCAACATGCTTTGTCTTCCCTAAAAGGTAACATCTGGAACAGGGATTTTATACCCTTAAAAGCAAGACAACTATGAATGATATCTAAATGTAGTACAGGTATATATAAACGAACCAATTTAAAATTCTCATAAGCACAGTATATTTTGAATGAATGAATAAATAAATGAATGGTGTTTAATGTCCGTTTTTGCCTGTGGTGCACAGGCGGTGATACTGGTGATACATGAGATGAAATGATACATGGGAAAGGATTTATTTTTAAGGAAGGAATCGTTCCAGGCCTAAGTTTAGGGTACCTCCCCGCCATTCATAAGGACCGAGGAAAACCTGGAAAAAACGTCAGTCAGGGAGGACGATCCTGACGGGATTCGAACCCCAAACCACCCGCTCACGAGTCCGCGCCTTAACGACCTCGGCCACCCGTGGCGGTTACAGTATATATTTGTAGCATATTCATATTTTCCTTGTTGGAGGAAGCGGGAAGTTGCTTTGCACAAAAATATCGAGAAGGGTGTTAAATGGTATAGAGATTTAATAGTTTTAGGACCTTATGCCAGACGCAGGATCGTTAAACTCTGGAGGATTTTTCAGATTTCTCTTCTGAACCGTTAGTCTTTGTCGCATTTGACCCCAGCTTCTTATTCATCTCCTATTGAGTTTGTTGGACAGAGAACTCAAGCTATAACTAATAGTGCTGAGAAAAGCGCGAAATGAAGTCCCCAATGACGAAGATACCCCAACTCAATGTCAGATCATAGGACCAATGGGAAGGGGAGAATTGCAATCATAATGCTTAAACTGTAGTAGCGCAAGATGTTTGATGCGTCATGAGACGATCTGACTGACTGAATTCAAACAAAACGGTCGAACTCCGGGAATTATGGGCATTATTATATTGAATATTATTTCAATATTATTATTTCAATATTATTTCAATAGGTAAGGTTAACGGTGCATAATGACAATAAAGGAAGAATTCTTTCGAGAAAGGAACACAAGTCAACCTTAGTTGACAGCATATGTTTTATAGTCCTTTTAACAGTAACATTTAGACACGTCAACAGGTTTCTGACATGACTTTGCTAAACAAATAGATTCTTCTTATTTATGGCCGAAACGTGGTCTATAGCGATTTCATTGTGGGTAAATCTGAAAGGCTAGAAAAGTGAAGGGATGTCAGATCAGAAATGTTTCCGAATATTTATGGCAGAAATGTCCGTTCTTGGAATTACTATAATGTGAGAAGATTTGTTTTAGAAAATCAGCCGAGCTCAACCAATAAGACTCTTCCAAAGTTGAACGAATCGGAGCGAGCATGTATAATTATAAATATTAAGGAAAAACCAATAAAGCAGTGAGAATCGAACTGAGCTTCATAATTTTGTTGATCTAATTTTTAGAGGGGGTTCCTAACAATACAATAAACTTTAAGTCTACAATAATGTAAAAAAGTACGAAAAGCAGTTAGCAGTGATGGGTGAGCAGTAGAGGCTATGTTTATGAGGAGTAAATGGTTGGAGTCGGAGGAAGGAAGGGTAAGAGCTAAACTGGAATAAGCGGGCGTAAGAATAGGTAATCAGAATCGGAGTGCGCGAAGTCTGTAGAAAAGGAATAGTTAATCAGTTAAACTGGTCGGCAATCGTGAACCGATAAGCATTAGCTAGAAGTCAACTGAGATCTTCGAAATATTTCCAAACCAAAACGAACAGTCCGACATTCTTACAATAACAGTGAGTAAATGATGCCAACTGAGAACTTCAGTGTTTCCGTGTAGCATGCTAGATTTCCTACCCTACCTTCTGACTCAAACGAATCACAAAATTCCGGAATTTCCTGAGGTAAATATTCCTAATCCCGAAGCAAAGGGACATACACCCAAGAAATCAAATAATAACTTAATTTCCTTCCGCTTATCTCACGAGTAACGACCGCATTCTACACACGGCCCCACTTATGAACAGTAAATGTTTGGTTTGCGAATTTGGTTTTGTCCTTAAAACTTTAGAATATGCTGGAATAATTTGTGTGCAATAATATTCAATTCACGGTTTTCTTCTCATTAACTACCACCATATCTGAGTTTCCGTAACGGAAAATACCTCCAGCTGCCATAATCATTATGCCGAACTTAGGAACTTGAACAGGGGATATGGATGGTGAATCCGCAGTCCGAATTCTGGCATCACTTAGAAGATTGCATTGTAGCGTATCTTCCGTATATCCTTCCCCTAACATTCTATGGCAAACTTTAATTAGATCAGAGACGTTCTTTTGACTTAATACAGACTTCACTCTCTGTACATGAGCTGTCCCCCATTCCCGACTGCGGCAATGCTTACTGACAGTCATGTGTGAAATGACTGTTTGCGGAACGATAACATTCCGAAACTTTTAGCCTTTTGGATACAGTCCAAGTTTTTACACTAATCTTGTCCTTTACCCATTCCCTTATTTTTCTTTTTGTTTGAGGTGACAATTTTCTTGATCGGTCTTAACGTTTAGCATCGTTAACTGAACTGAACTATTCCATTTTAAAACTCTTACTGACGACATTTTCAGGAACTTGGCAATCTCACGTACCGATTTTCCACTCTTGACTAAAGCTTGGATTAGGACCATCTATGCTTACTTTTTGTTGGAGCCATGGAATCCTGAAGAAATAAAAGTGTCTATTAATATCTTTAATAGCAAATTTGTTTCGAAAAAAGAAAACATGTTTCATTTGAATCAGAAAACGTGAGAGAATTTGCTATTCGTAAACATGTAACAGAATTTTCTGTATGTGTCAGAAACTTTTGTTACACTTTCATATTATGGATAATCGTACAGAGAAATCTTATTTTTAATTTTTCATATTCTGCATGAACGTTACATTATTAGTGTGCAATTTAACTGTCACTTTCCAGTAAAAGATCAAGTGCAATATACGATAACTTCACTGAATTCTTTGTATGAAATGTTTTATCTCACTAAAAGAAATGATTGAGCATGCTTTAAGGAGTCTCTGTCCACAACAATGATGTGTTGACCGCAGAATTCCCACCAGCAGCATAATTAAACAGTAACTTTTGGTTGCTAAAATGAAAGTATATATCTTCAAAATGTACTAATTATATAAGAACATAAAAACACAAGTATATTAGAAACTTTTGTTTCACTCTGTATTATGTCATTGCGCATTTCATCTTACTGTTTCTAATCACACATTCAAATGAGTAAAGCACTGGATGTCACTATGTTTGCTTAAAAAGTCCTTTAGCATGTCCTTTGAAGCTTCCTCTTTTTTGAGGTCAATGGTTTGACGACATGCCAGTCCGCCGCCTGCAATCACCTATTTACTGAAACAGACTGACGGTGCGGCCGTATGCCAGCAGAAGAGCGCCGACGTTCGTATGTAAACAGTCACCAGTCAACATTTCACCTTGTCTGCCCTTTGTACTGTGCTCATACAAGGGCTAACCAATCTGCCTGAAAACAGTACGTTTAGTAGAAATTGTGGTTGAACTTGCAACTAAAATGAGAAATTAACAAAAAGGAAACTACGTTAAATGAAACGCTTTTGCGTAAAACATTACTACTAATAAATGTTGTAAATCAAATAGCAACATCACCATATATTTCAAGCTATTAAAACACCAGTCCTTTCATCTAGCAAAACCCCCAATTTCCCGTCTAGCACAGCTTTTCATAAGAGAGCCAACACATTCATAGCAGGTTAGTTGGGTTTATTTACGGACGCTCGTTAACATCTCAGGTTATCAGTGTCCCATTCAATCCAGGGCCCGTAATTTTGCTCAGAGGCCTCTTCTTTTAGTCTTGAGAGTGTTTATCGTGCCGCAAATCTACGACATGGGACACACGCCTTTACTTCTCTTCCGAAGGACTTAGGACTTTTAGGCCCGAAAAAAATCTATCGACACTGACCGGGATTGAACCAGCGCTCTTGCGTTTACGAGGCAAGTATGGTTACTACTAGACCACCAAGACCGATATTCATTCATAGCAGGGCAGTAAATGATATGTACGTAGTTTTCTTTCTGTATGCTTTTCCATGAATTCCTTAAAATATCTATTTTCGATTTTTTTCAAATTGAATATGAGCTAAAACCAACTTTTATACAAATTATTGCAAAATTGTGTCAAAAGTGAAAAGCTTGCATGAAAGACCTGGCATTAGAGCACAAATCTTCATGTGCTACAGTTGTGCTGTTTCGGCATGTGAGTCGCTGAACTGCGTGCCGACAAGTAATACTCAATTGATGCGCACAATGCTCGGGGTTTCTCGGTGCCCAAAAGCAGAATTCTAGCCGTAACAAAACTTTCGATCCGGTTACCGACAGATTGAGGTAGGGGTGGAGGTCAATCCCTATGTTAGGAGAACGCATGCGCACAACACTGGACTATCTGAACGGGAAAAATACCCGGAAAACGGTTATTAATCAACCGCTCTACAAGGGCAAAGGCAGGCATCAGGAAACTAAAGAGGGAAGTCTCTGTAGTCTGTGATTGAATAAATTTACAGCAGATTTTCGTATGAGAGAATTAAAATGTTGGGTTAAAGTATATGACAACATAACATAACATAACTGGTTTTAAGAAGGCTGTTCAACTACGGACAATGTCTTTGTTTGGAAAACTTAAATTGACTATAACCTAAAAAATAAAGGGGGGAAGCTTTACAGTATTTTTTGTAGATTTTAAAATGGCGTTCGAAACTGCAGAAAGAAGCGCTCTATGGGAAAAATTGAGACGTAAAGGCTTTTTGAGAAAATGATTAACGCTCTTATGTCAATGTATAAGGAGGTCAATTTTGTTATTAAGACTGATCTGTAAAACAGATCTAAGTGCAACATAGCACAGAGGGGGGTTAAATAGGGTTGTGTTTAATCGCCGTTGCTCTTTAATTTGTTTAGTAATGACATCGTTAGTGTGTTGTTATTGATTTATTTACAGACGCTCTTCAACATCTCAGGTCATCAGCGTCCCGTTCAACTCAGGGCGTGAAACGGCCGACTAATTTTGCTCAGAGGCCTCTCTTTCAGGCTTGAGGTTCTTTTTCTTGCCGTAAATGTACTACACGGGACCCATGGCTTTACTTCCCTTCCAAAGGAAGCCATACTTATATTTTTTTACGCCCATCCATCGGTCCTGGCCGGGTTCGAACCCGCGATCTTGGGCTTAGGAGGCAAGTATGGTAACCACTACACCACCAGGACCGACATCGTTAGTGTGATGATCAATGAAAACTTATATATAAATATCTAAATTAAAGATAAACAAATTATATTCTTTTATATGCCGACGATTTAGTAATTCTCTCTAGTCTAAGAGGGCAAAAGCACTGAAAAATGCCTAAATGCACTGCAAGATAATTGTAAACATTTGGGCATGCAAGTAAATACATCTGAAACCAAAGTTCTTACATTAAAAATGGCTGTGTTTACTGCTAGCTGGAAAAGTGGACTATGGGGAAGAAGTAATCCAGACCGTTAAATAATTTGACTATCTTGGAATAAGATAAATGGAATAAACATAAGCGTAGCGGTCAACTCTCTGAGGTACTCAGACTTCTAGCCCGGATATGCCAGTCAAAACATTAAAAACTACGTACAAGGCAATGGCTAGGTCCTCCTTGTTATATGGAAGTGAGGTTCGGGATGGGATAAAGTAGACATTCTAAATAAATTACAATGTGATTTCGGAAACTGAATTCTAGGGGTGGGAAGGACCACATTGAACTAGGGTGTTCTATGGTAGGTGGGATGCAATCTACAAAAAAATAAACGTAATTCGATACTGGCTAAGGATAATTAAAGGAAAACAAACAACCCTGAGGGCAATATCCTACCGGCACCAATTAAATAAAATATAATATTAAAATGGTGGGCGGCTGTTGTACAGCCGGATCAAAAACCTATAAACAATATTTAGCCTAGGGGTAATGAAAACAGGTATGGTTGTAGCGAAAAAAGTCAAAATACATAAATGGGCAGGAAATAGAAGCAAAATGTTTGCATATGTCATCTCTGGACCTTAAGGAAAATGCCAAAGAGGTACCCTAAAACTTAGTTCGGAACGCTTCTTTCCTTTAAAATAAAAATTCCTTTCCCAATTTATCATTTCATCTCATGTATCATCAATGTCCACCGTCTGTTATACCTGAGTATTAAAAACGGGCGTTAAATACTATTAAAATTTGATATCCCGGGACCTGCAGAGCGAAATAAAAAACTAGATGGTAACGAGACCTCCTATATCATGGAGCTAGGCATGAAACAGGAGTCGGGAATAGACTGGCAGGCTGGAAGGCACATAAGGTTGTTGACACGAGGAAGGCTGGAGGATTTGCCCATGATGAGCGGAACCGAAAAACTGACTGGATGCACATTTTGGCTCAGTGCGCAAAGGCCGAAAATGCTAGGATAAAATTTCTTCCGGATTTATTTTTGACTTCTAATAGGGGGAGGCTGTCATGTTGGAACTTAATTGTAAATAGCAAAACTGATAAATCCTGAGCACTTTCTTTATGTAGTACTTAGTTTTAGGGACAAGATATTTCTATAAAAACCAAACCTAAATAATATGGAGAATTTCTGTGAATGTAAGAGTTATTGTATGTAGGTTTCTTGTGTGTGTGTGTGTGTGTGTGTGTGTGTGTGTGTGTGTGTGTGAGTGCTTTCTTGTCCACATTGTTCGTTTCTTTTGTTGAAATTAATTTTACAAATGAAGTATTTTTACAAGAGTATGAACGGTTTTGCAACCCATGCGAACGTGATATGCAATAAATGTATACTTAGTTCAATTGTAATAATAAATACTACCACTCTAATTACTCGAAACCCGCCGATTACTTAACTCCGTGGTACGGAGATTAAATGAGTATTTTGTCCTTGTTCCTATGTGAGTGTGTAAAATACAGAAAATGCCCAAAACAGAGTTTCCTAAATTATATTTATAAGGGGACAACTGAGGCAAGTTTTATTATGTTATTTTAGGTGTTGTGTAGCATTCTCGTTTAGAAGAGTTGTTTTAACCTATCTATTATCCACTTCCTCCTAAAACCAACCTTGACGCCCGTGTTAAACAAAGTCTGTAAAGCACCGTTGCAGTTAACATATTCTCTTATGCACTAACTTTCTAATCCTGGTCATAACTAACCAGTGAGCCTCAAAAGACTCCTTCAAGTTTATTTTGATACTAGCTAGCCTGGACGAGATTGTTTGCGCAAACAACTCCCACCGTTATACCATTTCGCTCCGTCTCAACGTCAGCATTGTGTAGGGTTGAACTTTCCTTAGAAAGATGATGCTCTATTGTTCAAAACTAAAGTGAAGAAAATAAAAAGCATGGCATGCCCAGTGCATATTATGCATATACGATATATATCTTTCAAGGCTTACCTCTGTGGAGGCCATGAAAAGTATATGTCAAAGAATTCACTGAACAGCCTTTGACGGTTTCTCGCCTGCTCGTGAACTTGCAATTTTTTGACTAAAGGCAACAGTTGCACCTGACAATAAGAGTATATTTTTTGACTTCGTGAAAGAAACGAATAAAACAAGTGTAATTGTTCTAAGAAACAAACGCTTCTTCGTAAATAAGGTTATACCACTGCGCGGCTAAAAACCGCCTAACCAAACAAATATTCTACTAGCGTCTAATCCAAATTTCTACTCGAAAGTTTGCTTTGTTCCAGCGGCACATGCGCAATAATACAAATCGCATTATTTATGGACTAGATTATCCTTCATATTTCTATTCACGCAATCCAAAACAAGCCGCATGCCTTGACACTAACTACTCAAAGAAAGAAATGACTGTTCCGAAACGAGGAAGTATGTGAATCAAGTTCATACAGACCTTAAGGATCAGGATGAAGCCTTTGTGCAAGAAGCTTTTGCGTTTTGCAGCATCAATAACAACAGAACAGCGGTTCAGGCAACGTTAGGAAATAACAGATGTGATAATAAATGCATACTCATTAAATATGAAGAAACAAAAGCATTTTGAAATTGTGAGGTAGGGTGGCTGGGGTAAGGGTGTGAAACCTAAAATTTAATTTACATTGGTTTTAAATTTCAAGTCGTTATTTGATTGTTGTTTGAATTTGGGTAGAAAGAAATAAAGTCAGTTAGTTGTAGTATGAAAACATTTATTTTTAGTAAAATTATTATTATTATTATTATTATTATTATTATTATTATTATTATTACAGGGATATAACCTGTTTTTGAGTTCCTAATCAATCCGCTTACATGCTGTTTGGTTTTGTTTTTTTTTTTCCATTTAAGGGCTAACTCCGGTTTGAAACGATTTATTACCAAAGCGAAGCTATTACATTAAATTACTCGGCAGATATTATTCTGTGCAAATTAAAAAAATAGTAGCATTCAGTTTACCACAACGATAAAAAAATGTGGCAACAATAGCATCGGTTCTGGTGGTCTATTAATAACTATATTTGGATCGTAGACCCGAGATCGCGGGTTCAATCCCTGCCTGGTCGCTGGATGTTTTCGGGCGTAAAAATCCTAAGTATGACTTCCTTTGGAAGGGAAATAAAAACGCGAGTCCTCATTTTGTAGATTTACGGCATGTAAAAGAATCTCAAGATTGAAAAAAGAGACCCCTAAGCAAAATTTATCGGCCGTTTCACCCCCTGAATTGAATGGGACGCTGATGACCTGAGACGTTAAAGAGCGTCCGTAAATAAACCAAATCAACAACAACTTTTAAGTATCTAAAAGAAGGAATGCAATTTGAAATTTCAAAGTGAAGGTGGCTGGGAATGATGGGGTAAAACCTAAAATGTAATCAACATTAATATCTAAATTGACTCGACTTTTTGTCCTAAATAAATGTATGCTAAATGGCACTTGTTTAGACTGGGAAAGTTTTGTACGAAATCTCTGTATATATAATATACAGACACAACTATATTTTCAAAACAGCATTAATTGCATTTTACATTAGGATTAATATTTGAGAAAATACAAATACTTTTTAATAATTTAAATATAGCAAGGCTGCTATATAATAGGTAGTGTAGGTTTATAGGCCGTTTGGTGGCGCCGCGGCAAACTGTTCACTTTCCACCGAGGCGGTCCGGGTTCGATCCCAGCGGTCTAAGTGGGATTATTGGTGAACGAAGCGATGTCAGAAATATCTTCTCCGGATACTTCTGTTTCCCTTGACACTCATTGCTCCATCATCATTGCAGAAAGCAACGGGAAGTTAACGCGGAGAAGCTGCTAACACATGTTCCTTACTGTGCAATAAAGAACGTGTCCTCGGGCAAAACGCTGTACATGAATGAACAAGATATCTGTGACATCTCTTCATTATGATCTGAAACAATTAATTAAATGTCATAGATAAATACGTTATTGAGATTGATTGGTCCGCCGACCTTTGCCGACTGTTCAATTTTTGTATATATGTTGGTTGAGTTTATAGATACGTGCTGCAAGGAATTTCCAAAATGTATCATGTTCAATAAATGTTTTCATAAAATAAAAGTGTGCAGTTTAAATTCAGTTTCTTTGTGGTTCAGCTTTACAGTGTGGCACGCAATTCATTTGACTTTTATTGTTTTCCAACTTTCTCGGACTAATACTAAAGTTTATTAAATGCACTGTAGATTCTACAGATTCACTTGTGACCTACGAACCTTTTTGAGAAACCAGAACAATACAAATAACAATTGTAGTGAAAATGTAATGCTTTCATAAAAGCATGCCATTCTGCCTTAAGTGAAGCAATTCAATGCGTTCCAATGTTGGAATCTATTTTCTGATAATTGTCATAAGAATAAACAAATATAATTAAATAAATAAATGCTTTATTTGAGTATACATAAAATATTATGGCATTGCTCAATCACTGATCCAAAACTGAGTACACCAAGGAAAAAAAATGTAATCCCCTTTTTAAGTGCAATCCATAACTGTGAATGCATGTTGATGAATACTGCTGAAGCAAATCATTTTTCCGCTTAGCTGGAAGAGAAGTACAGGGTAAAATCTACCAACTTGTCCGCCATTAATTTCACTTATACCTGCTCGAATTGAAGCTAGGAATGCTTTTGCGAAAGACGCTTGGATTTAGCGTCAGCCCATAAAAGTTTAAATTTCTTCTTAACAGAAATAGGTTATTATTATTATTATTATTATTATTATTATTATTATTATTATTATTATTATTATTATTATTATTACTGTTTTGTTGTGTTTCGGTATTGGCGAGCATGTTTATTGCAGCGAATAGTAGGTAACCAAGTTTTAGTTCCACCTTAGGCATGTCTGCATTTTATTCCATTTCTGCTTTGTCTAAGTGTAATTATAAACGGCAAACATGTGCAATGTTGACCACTTTACATGTAATTTTATTATGGTATTCCTTGTATGATCTATAGAGAATCTAATATAGACCGTAGGGCTCATTTCTGAAGGCGATTATTTTTGTAATTATTTCAAACAGCTAAGCTGTAAACTTTAATCACTACTATTGCTTAAAAGGATTTTCGAAATAATCACCAACACTACTTCACACAAGTTACTGTGGTATATAAGAAAAAGACTCAGAGGCATAGCAACATTTCATATTCTAGTATGATTCAAATTTATATGTCTTGTAATGCAAGGCTATAAAGAATGGTTCAAAATAACACTGACATTCCTAGTATGTAATGCGGGACAGCGATCAGATCATTTCTCAAGGAGGGATCCATATCAGGAAACGCATGGTTTAGGCACTGAAAGGGAAATTTTATGAATTGTAATTCTATGAGTAGTAATGAATTAATGGGTGTTTAATTATTGGCCCCTTGAAGGGGAAATAATTGATGTTTTAATAAGGAAAATTACTTAGGAAGGACTTGTAGGGTGAATTGATGTCATTTTAGTCCTGGGAAGGGAAAGTGGCAGAATTTAAGTTGTTCTTATGGTTATATCAGGGTGCGTAAGGGGGGTGCGGAAGAGGCGTTGCTAAGCAAGAGGCTTTGGGATTCCGGTCCCTTCCTTCTTCTTCTCTGCTATTGTCACACTCTAGATTCCGCTCCTCTTGATGATGATAACGAGGGAAAGATTCCTTAGCCGCCCTGGCTACAATGAGATTGACTAGTGTATTTTGGAAGATGATTCGGCGCTCTACGGGTAGAAGATGAGAAGGGACTAGTTAAATTATAACACTCAAATTAACAGTTAGTCATTGAGTTGATTCTTTATTTCACACTCTAACTAGAGAAAAATATAAGCCGGAATATCCAATGCGACCCAAGGCTAATTTCGGCCGTGTAGTTCAATACTGTTATGTTCCCCAGGAATACTCACGCTCGTCCTGAGTTACTTAAGATGTTTTTGGAAAATGTGAAAGTATATTTAAGTTTTTCTACTTGCAGCGCAGCTCATTATCTAAGCAGCCCTATCGCGAGGAACACAAGTTTCTCGAGAATGAATTTTCACTTCCAGGATTAGGTTTCCTTTCACACAAGGCACAATTCAACGAAATAGCTGGCGGAACTCTTCTACTCTAAACTATGTACCGAATTTATTAATACTCACTCAAGAAAACAAAACAAAACAAAACAAAAAAAAACTTGATGGGTGCACAAATTAATTAAGCGCTGTCCTCATGTAAACTATGGAAAGAACTGCAGTAAAAATGTCTCTGGACTACCTTAACTGCGTCTACTGCTCCAACTGTCTGTCGATTCCCGGCGTTCAACCGTTTTATCAAAATTTAGTCGGAACGTCGTATGATGCCATGAACATTATGCGTCATTATATTTCAAGTATTAATTGGACGATTCCTACCTCCTTATTTATTCCTCATTTCGCGGCCATGTCCGTCATTGGCGAATTGTTTAGCGCCTTTATCGTTACTTCGAACTTCCCTGACCTGAAATTCAAGCAAAACATTCGAAGGGTCTGTCTATATGTCCTTGAAAAAGAAGCTAGGGGTTGAAATATGACAAGGAGTAACCGTTTCTCCCTTAGTAGCCTTTAGAAAATTTCCATCCGAGATTTTACAATCGGAGCCTGGCAGGAGCCATAAAGTCATTGCTTTTCCAAGGCACTGGATAGGACGAAGAGGTCCAATTGAGTTTCCGCCTCGTTCTCCGGATCTATCTCTGTTGGACTTCTACCTATGGGGAACTCTTAAGGATGCTGTACATCGTAGAAAACCAGCTACACCGGCAGCACTTCGGAAAGAAATTGAAAACGGGCATGTGCTGCAATCGCTGAGGACACTTTTGCAAACGTTGCTCAATCAGTAGTTCAACGTACTCAGAAGTATATCGACGCCGATGATGGGCATTTTGAGCAACTGTTGTAACTGTAAAAGTCTAAGATGATTATGCTCATCATTTTCTGTTTGTGTGAGTTCAGTTTTGTTATGTTAACACAGTTTTATCTTTTCTTGAAATGTGTATACATTTTGGCACCCTCTGTATATTGAATTTAAATACTATCAGTCATAATTGTCTTTATTTTCCTAATGATAAAGGACTTTCTGTCGCAACACTGTGAGGCGTCAATTTATGAAACTCTTCGGATATGGTGATGGACATGCGACGCATATGTTGTCAAGAACCACATTCAATCCAACAAGGCAATCATATTGTGTATTTAACTAATAAATGAGTTTGAATTGTCAACCCCCAACGAGAATTATAGAGCGTACATTGGTGGTGCAGAGATTGGCACACACGGTTAAAGGCTTGCGGTTAAGTACGAAGTATTTTACATGCTGCATATATTGGTGCGATTAGGTCTTCCGCTGATGTTACAAGAATCTCGAACGGCATCGTGAACTTGCAAAACTCGCGTGTGTGAGGGAAGAAAACCCGAAAGCGCAATTGTCTCACAGTAATCAACACAGGCCCAGTGTTAACGTATGGACCGGATAAGCATCTCATCGCTTGGATCCATACAGCATTTTTAACACTTTGCACACAACCGCAATTCTTTGATCGTGTGCGTCAAACTCTGCATCGCCGATGTACGCTCTGTAATCACGTCGACTATTCGAGCCCTTTTGTAACTAAATGCACAATACGATACTCTTGTTGGGTTGGTGGAGGTTTCTTTACAAAATATGGAATTCACACCGAAGGAAAAGGATGATCTCGAATAACCTCCACGATAACTTGATCCGTTTTGGCTGTCGTTTGCCTTACATTTCCAGGTTTAAGGCGACTTCGTCCTGCAAACGCGCAGTCAGAAATTAAGCGCATATTTGGCATTTCTAGTGACAATGGCAATTTTGATCACTGGAAGAGGAGCTTCCGACATTCCTGTGTACTCCTTTAATTATTTCAGAGATCACCTGGCATTGTAATATCGGCGTATAAACAACCGAAAAAGAAAGGCAGTCCTAAGGAGTTTTTCACCGTGTCATTTTTCAATCCTAACCCTCTTGCTTATGTGCAGGGGGAGAGAAATAAAGGGATAAAGGTGACAAGAATAGTGTCGAAAACAAAACAAATTCAACTAGTATTTATTTGTCAGTATATCTGGAGGACAAAATAGCAAGGATATAATCAATTACCCGTACAGGCAGGAATGGTCCTGCTGCTACAGTCCCAAACGGCAGCTGAAGAAGCCAAAAATCCAGGGAGAATATAGCAGGTGGTTAATTACTTTGATTCAAATATTAACCTGTCAGCTTAGTTGGTTAAAGCTGCGTGGTAATAAAGAAGGTTGTGGGCAACGGCAAGCTTCGCTCTCTCTCTCTCTCTCTCTCTCTTTTGTAGGTCTTTATAATTTACTATTCTTAATAGAATAAATATTATTTTTTTCTAAATACTCAAATAAAAGAAATTCCGTTGTTGCTTCATGACAAAGCAGCTCGTCATTTTTTGGAGGACAACGCATAGGTAACAATTTTAGGTTAGGTTAGATTATATTTAACAAAAAAAAAAAATAACAGAACTCCACACTAACAATTTCTCAGTTGCCTTTCCCTGCTGCCGTTCGGGACAGCAGCAGCAGGACCGACCCTATCTGTTAACACTTACCGTTACAAACATGGTTCTTATGCAGTATTCACCTTTCCTTTCACGAAAGGCAGCGGAGAAAACCGAGTGGTAATTGCGACAAATGAAGACGGACGAACCAGTCTAACGCACGGTAACAAAAATCGTATGCAAAATTGACTTTTTAGGATGCATGTAAATAGTTAAATCACATTTAGTATAAAGTAAAATGAAATAAGCAACTGTAATATAGCAATGTAACAAGTAAAATGAATAATATTCACAGGGGAAAAGGCATGTGCTTTTAACACTTAATTTTTGGATATTTTTTTAGCTTAAGTAACCTGAACCAGCCTAAATTTGCAACCTATGGGCTCTTTTATCACTGTAAGTTTTAACATAAAAAAGTAACATTTATTATACTGTAACAGTGTAGACAAGTTATGAAGATTAAAAACAAAGTTAGCCCCTGGGGAAATCCGATGTAACACGAAAAATAAATAATAATCAAAGGGAGAAGGCATACGCTTTTAGCACTATTAGTTTTGCATATTTTATATTTAAAAACTTAACCTAACCTAAATTTGCAATGTATGCGCTGTTTTAACATATACGTTTACGTAAAAAAGTAAAAAGTAACATTTATTATATTGGAACAATGCGTACAAGTTATGAAGCTTAAAAACAAAGTTAGTAACTAGGGGATCGATCCCACTAATTTAGCAAAAGTAGCGCTACGCCCTAACCAACTGAGCTACCAGATCGACATGGTCCACACATGCTGATTATTTGCCTACAAATGTTGAAGTCACACTACCTGGAATCAGGTTCGGTTTTCTCCGCTGACGTTCGTGAAAGGAGGCGTGACTATTACACAAGAGCCGTCTGTGAGTAAGGAAATGTGTCTGTAATGTATAGTACACGTATATAACCCGCTACCTGCTAATGGTGCATTCCTCTCTCCTAACATGAGCTCGCTGGAAGAATGGAATTCCAAGTTAAACGACCAGAAACCTTTCTACTGCAAAGAGATGAGTTAGATTATCATTATTATTGATTGTACATAAAAGTAGCTTCCGTCACTGAGACCAGACCTAGTGCTGTACATGGGAATACGTCTGCTTAGGCTATAGCTTGCTACGGGGAGTACAGCATATTTGGCACCAATCCAGGTGGAAAACCACTTCTACCCACACATGTATGGTCAGGTGCTTAAAGTATTTTTCCAGTTTCTGACTCCCAACGTAGTCTGTGATGGTTTTCACCTTTAAGAGAGTTGTCGTTTGTAGGAATTGGGCATTTTTGTTAACTTAATGATAATACGAAGATGGAAATGTGTATTTGAATTAAACAAATCCATTCACGTACTTAATGTGTAGAAAAGAAACAATATATTTATTGTGAAGCTGCAGCAATAAGTAACGTCTAACTTTCTTTTAGTAAACATTTGTTTTATGAGGTAGAAAATCGTTAGAATTATAGTTTTATGCTGCTAAACACTAACTGCTCTTTATACAGTAAAACGCATAAACGAAAAATATCAGTCTATTTTATTATTTATTAACCAAATGGTGCCCCACAAAATCGAAATTCTCAAGATATTTGGGACAATGTACTTGCTCATAAAAAAAAAAGTCGTAAAGACTGTAGCAATTCCTATGGCGCATTGAAATAGAAATATAATGTGTATTTTGTAAGGCTAATTATCATATTTTGTATGTTGTAATTGGTAATATAAATATTATGTATATATGTGTATTACAAAGTTAAACTTCAATGTGTATGTCATCAGAAGGGAAAGCTCTTTGGTGTGTGCTCATGGGAACCCGGAACGCTGAGGAAACCATAAAATCATTATACAGAGAGAATAAGTAAACCCAAGGGGACAAATGCTATGTCACTTTTAAAATACCTTCCCTTAGCGAGGTTTAGATGAGTTAAATGAGACCTATTAAATACGCCAGGGGACTGACCCTAGCTAGGCAGTTGAACAGTTAACTTTCAACCAACCAATGTAAAGAAATGTTTTAAACTTTCAAATAGTACGAGTGGCATGCGTTGGCAAGTGGATTTGAACCAGCCAATAGTAGATGTATATTTTGAATTTTTAAAGCAAGGTGTGATACTTGCGCGTACTTGTGTGACCCCGTGGCTTAGTAAAGTCAATGTCTAGTTAATTTGAATCAAGTATATAAGAAGGTGTTTGCTCGGTTGGTGCATTCCGATAACAAGTTTTACTTCGGACGCGGGCACGCAACTCACAGAATCAGCTCACTTCAGAAACCCAATTCCGATATGCACAGGGCATCAGTTCGACTCAGTTTTAAGTTCTACACGCCGCAAGACGCGGTTTAAGTTTGCTCTGCTATGGCATCTCCATGGAAGTCGCGTCAGTTAAATTTATACTCAAGTAGCTAAGGTCTGTCGTACGCAGAACACCAGAGAACACGAAAGTTTTTGCGAGTCATAAATTACCATATATATCATGTCGCATATCGTGATCATTTACACAGACAATATCCTCTCCCAGTCCTGTTAAGTGCGAGTCACAAAATAGCTAAACAAATCCCTGAGATATTGCTGTCATGAAGCGAAGGCAACAACACTGAATCGATCAAACCGCTTCAAAATTGGTGCCCAACCTGTGGCATTCAGCCGGGGTCTACTAAATCGCTTCAAAATACAATAAAGGAATAAAATATTGTATGAAGAAGACAGTTGAGAGACGAAAAGGTGTATGGCTTATGAACTTGCTCAATCAAAAACGTAATGGAGGCATGAGGAGATAATGTTAATCTGTAGTAATACGTACGCAAATGTCATTCATACGGGCATCATCTATTCTCAGGCAACTCTTTATGGATGCAATGTGGGGCATCAAACCACAGTCCTTAACAGAGTCGTACTGTGAATAGAAATCAAGTGGCCAGCTGCAGTGGTGTTCCATTATCCCAGTCAAGTGGTAGCAGATATTCAAAGGTGCAACATCTGACAGCTGGGTATTGAAATACCCTTCTGTAATTACAGCTGCTGTTCAGAAAATGTTGAAGGGGAGTATTGAGGCTCCTACAGTTAATTTTCAGGTAAAATCTTTAACGATTTATCGGCACTATGCAAAGATACAGTATGATTAAGAGATGTGTTCTGATACTATTTTACAAAAGAAAAACTGCGGCCTCAAAAGCAAAGATAGACAGTTGCACTGAGCAAAATACATCTTCTTGCTAACGATTTGTGCATGCAGTTTGGAATATATTGAATTTCTATACCATATTTTGGAAAAGAGAGGATATTCGTCAATCACAGTAGAAATTCCCTGTTTACGGTGACGCTACTGTTCAAATTATTATTATTACTTAAACTTCTTATCGGATTAGTGAGCGGTGGAAAGGGATAACGGTAGAACAATTAGACGTACAGTCTTACAATGAAAGCAGTATTTCTACAGTTTTCCAACCACGAGAACAGTCCTGAGGAATGTGCTGCTTAAGCAACTCTGGCGTCACATGAGGTAACATAGGAGTGGAACTCGGGCGGAGTGTAAACTAAACGCTGTCTCGGGCAAGATGACCTGTCAGTTGTTTCTGTCTAGATACCTCATCCTCAGGTCCCGGATATTTATTTTTCAACTTGTGCATCATAGACATAGATAGCTTGTACACTAATCCCGAACATGTTCCCCAAATTAGCTGGTTTATTACATAAATTTTTAATTAATTTACCAGTTTTAATTAGGACATTTATTTAAATTTGGGTCATTGTTTTGTCATTTTTGGAAAATGTTCCTCTATTATTATTTCAAGCCAGTTTAATTATATTTTCGCCACTATATAATGGTTTTAATGCATGTACACCTTTTGAAAATTACCGGCACTTGCATGCATACAAAAACACCAGAAGTTCCACAGCTCATTGTGGACTTGAGGATGAAGGTAACTTCCGAAAAGAATATCGGTGTGGTTAAAGTAACCAAAGACGAGTTAAATTGTTCCTGGTGATATTGGCCTGTTGGTAACACGAAAAATTTAGAGGTTCTCGACAAGAATTCAGGATATAAAGTTTTATGTTTCATCCATCACTCAACTGCTGAAGGGGGAAGAGTATGCCTGGCTATGAAGAGGAAATTATGAGACACTTAGTGCACTGGTAGTACATTTCTATCCATTAACGCTCCTAGAAGTTTGTTCATTTCCCTTCGAGAACGCACATAATCTACGTAGTGCGGAGTGAGGTAAGAAAAGAAGGCTGTACATGTAGATACATAAATGCATAAGTACCTAAAAGATAAATCATTTTTATTTCTTAGAAGTTTTTGTTTAGGATTAACAGACGTCCTAATAATGACGTCTTAAATATGTGCAGTTATTTAATTCCTATAAAAACATTGAAAAAACTAAAGATTGAAATGTTAATAAATAATGTTTAGTCAGTTCGTAATGCATATATTAAATTATAAAATTTTCCAGCTTAGTACAAAATGGTGGTATTTATAAATCGTCTGCAACTCATTGTATGCCATAAATAATGAATAAATGAGTATTTTCGTCAAATATTTGGGGTCATATTTTTAAAAGTTTTTAAGTAATTTATAATGCCTTTGCTATCATTTTATAAATACCTAGGGCAAGAAGGGTTCATAGTGAAACCCTGACGGTAATAGCGAATGTTATTAAGATGTGTGATGACCTACAGCCATATTACCATCCCTGCAGGAAAGTTCTCGTTCTTAGAGGGCAGTACTTAACAGGTTGGTTGATTCGGGTACTACTAGGCCCTGGGTCCAGGGGTACAAACACAGTGTGCTACCCGTGGGTGTTTGCATTAGGACGGTACCTTGTTTCCTAAACAGACCCGCCTTTCGGCTGCAGACGATTGCGTCGCCCAGGCGCGCTAAGTTCCCTTAGCTTCCAGATTCTCACTGGTGGATAGGTCACTAGCTTAGACCTACTCGTATTTAAGAGGTGAGTCACCCCAGCATTAAGGTAGCCACCACCCTCCCTAACAATCACAATGCTAGTTAGTGAAGTGTTCCTAAGCAGATTTACATCAGAAACTATTTTAAGCAACTTATGTTCCAGCCATCACTACTGCCAGCTCTATATAGGTAAGCAATTACCACCTGTAATCCCGTTATATTTACATCTCTCTAGTTCACAACGGAAATTCCACTTTTGTGGAATTCACCTTACCTTTTAAGACAAGACAGCAGGTAAGATAGTTTTATAGTTTTCGAGATTACATATTCCCAGTTTCTGATCTTTAGTATATCATTAGATTATTAGTAAAGATTTAGAGAGAACAAGGCACAACAGATGCAACATTTGTTATTCTCAGATAGTCGAAAAAATGATGGAATATTCAACACCGACTTTACTTCGCTTTGTAGACGTAACTAAAGCAGTCGATCGGATTAAACTACAAAATGTCACCGAAGTACTGAAAGAGAAAGAAATACAAAGGAATCATTAAGATAAGAACAGAATATGAATAAAACATGACTACTAGCATGTGTATAGACGGAAAAGTAACGAATGAAATTATATGTTTGAATAGGATCCGACAGAATGATTCCCTCAATCCCCGACTAATTAATCTAATAATGGATAATATTATACAGAGTGTGAGAGATCAAACAATCTGGGAGATAGCAATTTGAATATTATAGTTTACGCTGATCACTTAGTCCTGGTAGATGAGAGGGAGCTTAATTTACTACAGCTGTACGAATTTGTTATAACTGGAAAGCGGTAAAATATGTTAGTGGTCACTGAAAAGTCTGAATGCATGCGCATATCAAAGCAACCAATTAGACTTAAATTAGAAATAAACTCAAAAATCATCGACCGATTTATAAATTTTAAATATTTAGTAATGGATGAAACTATTGTAAATGAAGTAAGATATCAGGTTCAAAATGCATCACGAATATCAGAATGCTTACAAGACGTAATATAAATTACTTAATATAGAAAAGAGTACTTAGACTAATAATTGTATACGTAACAGAATCTAGTGCACAGATAGTAAAACAAAGCAACTAATGAAAACGCATAGATGAATACCTGAAGAGTTAGAAAAACGAGAATACACAGAGTACAAAGCAACTAGACAAAAATGTAATATAACAGATACAGCAAAATTAAACACAAAAAGAAGAGACAGCAATGGCCATGTAATTAAAGTTGTATATAATATGAGGCCACGACGTCAAAGAGAAAGAGAGAAAGAAAGAAAGCAAAAAATTATGAATATAAGGGTGTCTGTTGTCCCCTTCAGAATATGAGTAAAGACAATAAGCTAGACCTATACAAAAAGAGAATTTTCTGATGCAACTATTAAGTTATATGTTTCGTGTCCTATTCTCTATGCAACTGCAGCTGGCATATACTATGGAAACCGGTTGACCTACAGTGAACCAGCAATTCGCGGTATGACAAAGTCCCGCTGAAGCAGGTAATTTAGCTTGCCCGGTTGTGTTTATCATACCTGTCGAATGTGCGTGTTAAACTTTGTACTGCGTATTTGTGCATTATGAAGTATGCCTAGAGTGAGATATACGCTAGAACCGAGAATATATATGTTATATGCAAGATAAACCTTATAAATACTGTAGGAAAAAATTCGTGTTAAATTTCCAAAAGAAGTATCTCCATTCGAAAGTGCAAATTTACAAAAATAGTGAGTAAAATTAGAACAGCTTAAGGCGTTTTATTTGACAATAAGCCGAGAACAAAACACCGGGTTTTAACAAAGGATAACTTGATGAAATAGGCTATCGATTAGAAATTTCTCGAAAACCTTTAACACAATTAGCCCAATAAATTGGTATGTGTGTTAAAGGTGAGTGTAAAGCCTATTCCTATAAGTTTACTACTGTATCTAAAACAATTCCTGCAGAGGCGCTGAAACAAAATAACCGGGAGGCAGTTATAATATTCCGGAGAATGAACAAAGGCAAATGTTTTCAAAAGAATTCATGCATGTCTCACGGCAGAGGGCAGGCATTTCGAACATCTACTATAATGGTGAGTAAAATATTAATTATTAATTACTACCAATAAACAAAGAAAGGAACAAAAAATATGCGCTAAGAGTTCCGACCCCATGACATGATTACCTTCGGCTGATGGCTAGGCTGTTACTCAGTAACTTCCTATCGGCAAAATCAATTTTCGATTGCTTAGCGGAATGAGGATGCTGCATTCAAGAAGTACAAGCATCCCAAAAGCTCCGCGAATCTGTTGGCATGGATGGGAAATGGATGTAGCAACTAATTATAAACCAATCTAATTAATTACAATACCAAACCGTTTGTTTTGCTTTAGCAGCAGATTTTAGAGGAGACACGTTCTATTATGACTATGTGGATGGATACAAAAACGTTAATCATGAACAATGGAATACCGGCTAAGCATTAGAGTGAATATTCATGGAAAATGTTTCCTCTCTCCCTTTCGCCCTTTCTAAAAAATTAAAACTGTTATTGACGGCTTATCCGAGAAATTGTCCTTTTTCATAATATTGCAGTTTCCAAACCGCATTAACTCTCTGTACGAACTCTGTAGAGCGCAAGTGTTTGGTTTTACCTCTAGATGAACAATCCATTTGTAGTTTATCTTAACTGAAGAAATTAATTAGGAATAGCTCAACCAAAAAGGAAACGCCGCATGAGATTCCGTAAAAGGATAAAATCGATGTGTGGTGAACTAAGCAGACGCGACGCACGCCATAGTTAATTAATTCCGTAATTAGCACATAATCACAGCCTTCCCCAATGAGGTTTCGTTAAGAACATCATGTGCAAATGACATCTTCTATAATTTGTTTATTTACAGACGCTCTTTAACATGTCAGGTCATCAGCGTACCTTTGATAATTACATTTCTAATTCTGCTTTCTATCATTTGGCTTATGATTTTAGAAATCTGGCTTATTTTCTCAAAAAGAATAAAACGGGTTCCTGATTTTAATAAAATAATAATAATAATAATAATAATAATAATAATAATAATAATAATAATAATAATAATAATAATAATAATGCGTTTAAATTTTATTTTATTAACGCACGCTCTTAAACATCTTTCGCAATAGCGTCCCATTCAATTCAGAGCTTGAAACGTCCAATGTATTTTTCTCAGAGGCCTTTTTTCTGGCTTGAAGTTAATTTACGTGCCGTAAATCTTCGACACGGGATCAATGGCTTTACTTCCCTTGGGAAGAAAATCAAACTTAAAATTTTATGCCTTAAAAATACTTCCACCCTGGCCTTGGATATACAAGGTCAATATTGCTACCACTGGACCACCAGGACCGACAGTAATAATAGGTAGTGCCCATACGTGAATAAACTTGCCGTCTCCTACATTGATTTTCTTTCCCCTAGGAGATGTAGCACATTTAGTCATAAAATTGTGATGAATGGCAATAATATGTCGTTTCTGTTGGTGTAGTGGTATAACCATACTTGCCCCGTCGAACCAAGTTGCGGATTCAAACCCGGCCAGAGTAGATGGTTTTATTTTAGGGTGTAAAATCCTAAGTAAGGCATTCTTCGTAAGGGAAGTAAAGCTGTGGGTCCCGTGTCTTAGATTTGCGTAAAAGAACTTTTAGCCTGAGAGAAGCATCTGAGCAAAATTTATCTGCATTTTCCACCTCTGAATTAATGGGACGCTGATGACCAATGTAGGTGCTTACAAGCACGCTACACATGAACAATTTGTGTGTGTGTGTGTGTGTGTTTAACTCCTGTTTTTACTACTGAGGCACCACAGGCGATGACACTGATGATACATTAGATGAAATGATATATTGGGAAAGGATTTTTTTTAAGGTAGGAAACCTTCCAGGCCTAAGCCACGTGAACAATGGAATACAGGATAAGCATTATGGCAAATATTCATAGAAAATATTTCCTCTCTCTATCTCGCTCTTTTTAAAAAAATTATAACTGCTATTGACGGATTATCCAAGAAAATGTCCGTTTTTATAATGTTACAGTTTCCAAACCGCATTTTTTTTCCCTGTATGTGAACATGATTTAGAGCGTGAGTTTCTGGTTTTACCTCTAGTTGAACAATGCATTTATAGTTTATTTTACTAAAGAAATTAATTAGAAATAGCACAAATAAAAAATAAACGCCATTCTGGTTGAATAAACAAGGTTCCGTAATAAAGACAAAACCGGTGTGCGATGAACTAACCAGACGCGACACATGCTGTGTAACAGCATAGTTAACTTCATTAATTCCGTAATTATCACATAAGCACACCCTTCCCCAATGAGGTTTCGTTAAGAACATTATGTAAAAATCACACGTTCTATAAATACTTTTCTAATTTCGCTTATTGGGGTTTTCTATCATTTGGCTTACAGTTTTAAAAACATAAAAGTACATTTCCTAAAACAGAATAAAGAGAATGTCTGATTTCAATCACATAATGATGATAATGATAATAATAATAATAATAATAATAATAATAATATAAGTTTAGAATATATTTTATTTAAGGCCGTCCTCAGAAATATTTGGTCATTGGCGTCCCTCTCAATTCAGGGCATGAAACGGCTAATAAATTTTGCTCAGAAGCCTCTTCTTTCAGGTTTGAAATTATTTTATGTGGCGTAAATCTAAGACATAGGGTTTACGACTTTACTTCCCCCGCAGAAAACCCATATTTATAATTTTACATCCTAAAAATACATCGATCCAGGACTGGCGGAACTCGAAACCTTGAGTTTACAAGGCAAATATGGTTACAGTAGACCAGCGGGACCGAGGGTAATAACAGGAAGTGAATTTGCCAATTTACTCATATTTAAACGTGCTTACTGCTTTCCTACACTGATTTTGTTTTCTCTCAAAGAGAGTAGCAGGCTTAATTATTATTATTTTTATTATTATTATTATTATTATTATTATTATTATTATTGGTGGAAATAGTAGTAATAGTAGTATTAATAGTACACAATTAGAAAGAGGAACAAATATTAATAAAAATAAAGTAATATTAATAATAATATTAATGTTTTTAAAATACCTAGACATATGAAGCGAAATGTAAAATATTATTTATAATTACACTAGTTATTGCGTTCTAACCAGAAAATAAATTGCTTCTAGCTTCGCATGCTTTGGCTAAGAAAATACCCATATTCCACCAATTAGTGTGGTTCACAATCAGGTCCCAGCATGCAAATTAACCTCTAACTGCCTTAAAAATGTTTCCTGGGAACAGCGCTTTTCTCAGATGTTCCCAGTGGGTACATTCTGCCAGAACGTGTACCCATTCCTCATTCTCTCTATAAAATGGGCAGATTCTCCTACCAGAACAAAACGCAATTTTTTCAGCCTTCCAACTTCCTAGTGTAAATCCGACCATTCCTGATCTCTAGAACGAGCATATATACCACTTTACCCCAGGTTAGTTTAATTTCATTCGATATGCTCAAAAAGACTTTCATGTTACATTCTGCCTCGATTTCCTGCCTGCTGAAACCATCTAGCCTTGCTCTAACCTTTTTCCATACATTTTTATTATTTGCATTGCCTCGTTGCCATACTGAACCCAGGCCAATTCCTCTGCGTTCTCTTTTCACCTCTGTAGCCCAAAACGTCGGTGTTATATTTTATATCTGGTGTCTATAGCATTTAGTGCGAAGTGTGGACTGGTCTCCCTGCATTAGTATAAAATGGTGACGAATGACAATAATATCTCGGTCCTGGTGGTCCAGTGGTATAATTGTACTTGCCCTGTGACCCAAGGTTGCGGGTTCAAACCCGGCCAGAATCGATGGCTTTATTTTAGGTCACAAAGTCCTAAGCATGGTTTCCTTGGGAAGGTAAGTAAAGCCCTGGCCCGTGTCGTAGATTTACGGTACATAAAAGAACCTTAAGCCCAAAAGAAGAGGCCTCTGAGCAAAATTATTTGCCGTTTCACGCTCTGAATTAAACGAGACGCTAATGACCAAACCTAATGACATGAATGAATGGATGATGATACAAATGAACTTGGAGTCTACTGGTGTCTAAAGTTTCGTGAACTTTGCCTGTTAGAATGAGGGGAAAATCCGAACAGAATTCAACCCAGGAAACTTGACCAAGAATTCGAACTTGTGCCTCTGCAGCTAATTATGGACTGAAGCCTTCTGACAGGATCGTGGAACTGACTAATCATGAATGACTCGCTACCTGTAAATGAAACTGATAGGCAAGTTTCAAATATAATTTTAATAGAGTTTAGCACCTGTTTGTACTACTTATGCATCACGGTAAGGGAATACTGATGATACATAAAATAAGAAATTGAAAGAATAATTCTTTTTGGAAAGGAAACGTTCCAGGTCTAAGTGACTTCCGAGCGTTTGTCCTTGATGAGAACCGAAGAAAGCTTCTCAGGAAAAACAGTTCAGGCGAGAATCAAAACGCAGACCGGTCTTTTCACTAGCCCGGGCTTCGCAATCTCGGCAACCCATGACGGTTTTTGGTTTAGTACTTGAATGTGTCATTAGATAGATTTACATTTTATATGAACAGAAAATGTAAAGTTTAAATAAATAATACACAGCCATACACACACGCAAGTATCTGTTTGAATGGCGGAAGTTGTTGCTCCCCATGTGAAAGTATGAGTAACAGTAGTAAGCAAAAAGAAACCCGTTATTCGTTCTCGCTTCATTTCATTTCTCCCTTTCGCTGTGCTCTAAAAGTTGTAATTTCACTCCGGCGACTTTTCTTCTCTCGCCCTTATTCTGGGATGGATATGTCAAAAACACTCTCTACTTGCAGAAAATCCATGGGCTAAGCCATTTCTCAGAAAATATCAGAATCTCCGCAGCGAAAATGTTGACGGATGCTATTCAACGTATATAGTACCTCCGCGGAAATGGCAATCTAACGCGAAATGCTTCCAGGTGAACGACAAGTATTAAATATTGCTTTTTACACCCAAGCTGCGTGCACCTTTTCGTTGGGTGAATCGAAGAAACGTGTGCTCGTTATTCAAACCTTTCACTTTTAGTGTTTAGCCTTTCGTTTTGTGAAACAGTTTTTGGATTTAAGCGATCAGCTCTGTGAGCTTTTATTTCTTTTCGGGCTGTTTTGGTTATGTGTATGAAAAGACAAATGCATCTGGATCTTCAGTTAATCTTCTTTATTTTATTTTTCGCTAAAATTTACAATAAGACCCATCACAGATATTATCGGTTATACAAAACAGATGAAAGTCTTCACAATAACTCCAAATATGTTAGTAAGAAATAAACACGGACCATCACTCGAGTTTAACTTGAACTTAGTGTCTAATATGATTTGCTAGCAGTTTAGTGGTTTGGGTACACGCAGATAAAAGTACTATGTACAGTGCAGTTGCTTTTAGTTGAAACATGGAAAGTAGAAAGAGACGAGTCTATATTTCGCACGGCAGTGGCAATTCTTAAGTGTGCAGCAAAATGAAGAGGAAGCAGGGGCGTAAGTTTGATATCAAATGTCCCATGCTATTAGCGTCAGATGGAGCGGGGTTTATAATGGAGTGGGTTTCGGTTAGGTGTGCATGGTGGATGCCACTGTGTTGTTGACTGCTGGTCGTGCTCTCGTTGTTTCCCCGACTGCTCGCTATGACGCCTGCTCCAATTCTGTATGGTTGGATCTCAGGGCCCACTTGGGTGTTTTGTGAATAAATTTAGATCCACGGGAACAGGAAATCTATCGCCCAAAAGATACATTAAGTTGACTTCTTCCAAACTGTTTATTCATGTCTAAAAATACTGGTGATTACTGCCTGGCTGCTCGTCGCTGTCTTCACTACTAACTGCTAGCTAACTATTCCTCTCAAGACTTCCTGCCAACTATCTCTCACAGCTCACTGCTCAAAATCTCGCTCTGTTAACTCTTAACTCCTAGCTGCCCAAAAAATCAAGAATAATTCACTTCTGATCCTTTACTCCTGCTTTCCTATATCATAGCCACGTCTCTCGTTAAATTAAATTCCCTCATTTGTTATTCCATTCTAGAGTTATATGTTCACTATTGGCTATCTTACAATATTTATTGCACCACTAAGTTCTCCTCATTCGTTGATTTTTATTCGATGCCCATTGGCTAAAATTATTTTCCCCCTTCTGATCTACACTATCTTCCCACAAGCCTGAATTTTCCTGTCATAAAATTCGGCACTTTCCTTACATGCCTGATTTCTAAAGTAACATTTTTTCCCTCCCTTAGTTATAGATGGCCACATGTTCTCATAGATAGCGCACGCATTTTTACCATTTGCTATACATGCTGTTGAATAGGCGGCATAACTCTGTACTCCCGGCTTGCATGTAATAAAACACTTTCGTCTCCGTTTTGACATTTTCATTCCCTTTTAAAAGTATTGCTATGTATTATTTGTTCAAACTCTGTTCCGTTACGGCCATGAATGTGTTTTTCTTACTGCAAAAATCCTTCCTAAGTATTCCCATGGATAGAATTTTCCTGACCTGACAAAGGAATCTTTTCTACTTTTGTATTTCACAGTAAGGAATGGTCAGCGTTCGAGCCGTTAGTAAGGGTACAAGAGATATCTCTGTCTCTTTCTTACACCAGCCAATGTATACAATGCCTTTTATAAATTACAGTTACCTGCCAAATGACACACATATAAGTACAAGTCTCAAGTTATATCAATCCCTGTTAAACAAATCTCAAAATTATATAATTAAAACATATACAAAATAAACACCCTTAACAAATCAATACATTTACAAATATAACTTTGCATTATGTAATTTTCATATCAATCAATTTATTAATTTAATAAAGATAGCCTTAATTTAGGCTGCAACTGTCTAATCTCAAAAACATTATAGAACATCTGCACCCTACACATAATTTTCTTTTACAACATCCGCTTGTAACAGTACGAAAGACGACGAAATGAGCATGGCTAAACGATATCAAATGTTTCACTGCCAAAAGATGCAACTGGTCCAAATAGGTATTACAAGGACAATTACCACTGAGAGACTATGCAGTGCAGGATGACTGTGCTTCTCCGCCCCTTTGACTGTCATTAGCACACCCTCCTAAATAGCTCAGGTAGCAGCAAAATGGTCATGTTTCAACTTAAACTAAACACCTGCAGTTCGTTAAGCAACTCGTTAACTTTAGCCTAACATGCGGGTTACATTTTAAGAGCTAAACACGTTTTAGGCGATGACCCTTGTAATAACTCAACAACAGTGAATTGCTCCCAGACACAAAATATATAAATTATCATGTTTTCGAACAGGCAGGACACGAAACTAGCATTAGTTTTTCATATCCCCTAATGGTGTTGAGATATTTGTATGGTGCCCAATAGCAGAATTGCTTGCTCTCATGGGGCACGGAAGGCACTGTTGTCTCTCAATCTGGACAATTTCTTATTGTATCCTTGGTTTTATTACTCTAGGGTTTTGTTAAACTCCCAGGAATGTCCAGGTATATGGAATTTTCTGCCTGCTATTCTGAATAACGCGAAGAGTGCCTTGTAATATCTCATTCTGTGCAGTTGGTGTTGTGAGTGAGTGAGTGAGTGAGTGAGTGAGTGAGTGAGTGAGTGAGTGAGTGAGTGAATCTTAAGGTGTCAGTTTATACTAAAAGTATTCTGTAGCAGATTAAAGAAATTACTGTAAAACAATCTGCTATTTGATATCTTAGTAGCCGATATAAGGGGCCCATACTTTTATCCTACCGCCACTGGTGGTCGAGGTCGTTTAGGCGCCGACTCGTGATAGGAAGGTCTGGGGTTCGATTCCCATAAGGACCGTCCTCCCTGACTGAGGGTTTTTTTTTCCAGTTTTTCCTCGGTCCTCATAAATGACAAATGATAGGGTGGTACCCTAAACTTAGGAACGCTTTCTTCCTTAAAAAAAACCCTTTCCCAATTTATCATTTGCATGTATCATTATTGTCCACCGCCTGTGGTGCCTCAGTAGTAAAAACGGGCGATAAACACTATTAAAAAAAACTTTTATCATTTGCAATGATTTGCCCCTACAAAAACAACCCTAATTTATTTTGCTACGTTTGTGAAGAGTATTGAACGAAATCTCAGCGCAAAACTATCACAACCTACTTTTATTTAAGGGGAACATTTTAAAACTTGAGTGAGGCAAAAAACTAAGGAAGGCATTTTTATAGACGCACAAATGCGCGATTTGCTTCAAGATTCTGTATTCGAGAGCACTCTCAATTCTGTTAAACAAACAAAAAAAAAAAAAAATACAAGGCTAGTTGCCTTCAAATTTGTATGTGTGAATTTTCTGAGAAACTGTACAGCAGACAATTACAGAATTACAGAGAGCAACACAATGGGATGCAATATGTCCTTTAAGATTTACTTTCTCCATTTCTAACTGGATTTCTTTCCATTAAACTTGGCCAAGGTCAGCGATGAGAATGGAGAAAGGTCCCAATAGGACATGTTGGTAATGAGAGGGCGATACAAAGGAAAACAGTACCCAATATGCTTGCTGATTATTGCTGGCAACTTATCACAGACGTTTCCGAACCATTTTATGGGCGTTAAGTCTTCCAAAAAGAAGTTATAAAAATGTCAAAATGTTTGCTATATTTAAGTCTTCGTTGGAATATAAATATAATGTTATAATTCTTAAAATAGTTTTTGTCATGTATTTGGGATTATATGTATGATTTGGGGGAAATAATACCAAATAGGATTATAGAAAATAATAGAAAAGCACAATTTAACAACAAAAGGCTATAGCCTATATGTTGAGAAAAGCTCATCATATCTTGTCAAAAAAAACTCTATAGAGAAAAACGAGTTACAGATTCGAAATAATCATATGAGTATGAACTAAAAACACATATTTTCATTTCTGAGAGCGATAAAAAGTTAAATTTGTTATACCGTGATTAGTTAAGTTAGATTAGATGTTTTATTAAGCTTGTTTTAAGAAATTTACCTTACGTTTATTTAGAAAAGTATCTGTCACAATCCCCGTTTTCTGTTATTTTTAATAGCTTTGCTTTTATCTGCTGTGCCCTATATTGCTCGTTGTACTTCATATATTCGAGTGACTGGATTAAAAATATGTGCAGCATAAATGTTCTCTCAATGACTCCCCAATGTTGGTTATTTTTATTTTTTTATTTTATTTTTTATTTATTTATTTATTATTTTTTTTTTTTACCTAAGAGAGGCTGCTGGTGTTACGGCACCAATTACTGTAAATGTGATTGGAAATGAATCTGGAATTTAAAAACTATTTCATGCTCGAAACTACTCAATGATGCTAATTCCCTGCAAATCAAACCGCTGCACAGTTATTGGACATTTATATTTTGTCACACACACAGTAATTCAATTTATTTAACTTTTTTTTTTTTTTTAATTTTTCACACCAGAAGTTTTAAGTTGATATTTTACATTTATGAAGGTGATTCAAAAAGTAACGTATATTTGATTATTCCGGGGCAAGAAACTTATTGATCAAGACATTACAACCAAACACGGCACTGATGTACCACACTATATTTTGACCTAATCACTCAGTGTGAACACTTATCCAGACCCTTTACTAATTTTTGATTCCTTGGCGATGGAAGTCGTGATATCAGACGATGAAATGAGAACTGTCTAATGAGATACCCAATTCCTTTGCAATTTCCGCGAGAGTTACTCTGCGATTACTGAGAACCATTGCAGCACAATGTGTTCTTACTTGACGTTGTTGGCATCTTCCTTGCCGATCAGCTTCCGTCACGTCTGTACAGCCTTGTCCAAACTTCTGGCACCATTTCAATATGCCTCGACATGACATTGCATTTGATCCATACAGGGCCCAAATTTCAGGACGAATCTCAATGCAATGGATACATTTTGCCCACAAAATCTACTGTTCCTGGCACTTCAATCTTAGAGTACGTTTTCCGTTAATACGCCATTTTGTACTCGTTTTGCAATGCGTCTCTTATTACCACTACAAAAGTGATAATTATAGGAATATGTGAACATGAACGCTGTTCTGCGTATGCGCAACTCTTTTTACGCGTTGCTGCCAGATCAAGGTACAAGTATAAACTTAACTTAGGAATCCTCTTCGTATTATGTTTAGACAGTGATTGAGCACAGTAGTTATATCTTATTAAACGTCAGCTTTGACTGGGTATCGGCGCAAATACTCCAAGGCACTTTTATACAGCTATGTAATGAAACTTTGAGGAGAGAAAGGAAAAGAGAGTGAAAGGAAGGGCGATAGTAAACTTCTCCACTCCTCCTTTCACTTATTTTGTCCTCGGAACTTCTAAATGCTTTCCACGTGGCTTAGTGCCACAGTTCTGTGAACTAAAATAAACACGATGGTGTTCATATGCCTGAACTACTTGAGTTCTATTTCCAAAGGTAGCAATTGAGCACTGATTATTGATCGTAAACAAGCGCTTCTGATTATTTCCGTTAAATATTGATTGTAGACAAGCACTCCTATCATTTCCATTATATTATATTTCTTTAACCTTCTGAAAGGCGCAGTTTCCGCACACATATTGCGGACCAACAGGAGTTTACGCAAGTTTCACAGGCAGAATAAGGAGTCCCGGCCGTCTCCCTCTTCCATTCTCTTGAATATTCGGAAGGTACGAGAAGCTACCTGCAATAGCATAGTAATAAGCGATGTTGTTATCAGTCATAAAATGGGTTTTTTTAACGTAGATTTATTTACGGACGCTCTTTAACATTTCAGGTCATCAGCGTCCCATTCTATTCAGGGCATAAAACGGCCGACAAATTTTACTCAGAGGCCTCTTCTTTCAGGCTTGAGGTTTTTTTTTTTTTTTTTTTTTTCGTGCCGTATATGTACGACACGGGACCCACGGCTTTACTTCCCTTCCGAAGGAAGCCATATTTAGGATTTTTACGCCAGAAAAAATTCATCGATCCTGGCCGGGTTTGAACCCGCGACCTTGGGTTTAGAAGGCAAGTATGGTTACCACTACACCACCAGGACCGACAGTCATAAAATATAAGTTATAATTGTGGTTAAATACATTACTCAGTAAAGAGTGTTACTGAGACATACCTCTTAAAGAAGAAATCATTTGGTGCCTGCATAAGTTTCTTAAACATTTTCTGCGGTCAACAATATTATAAAATCTAAATGTATCCACTTTATTTACAAAAAAAAAAAAAAAAAAAAAAAAAAAAAAAAAAAAAAACAGGTTTTGTTTTGGAAAGAATAAAAAGCCCTTAAAGGAAGAAAACATTTCAATTAGTTGAGGTGTGAGCCCTGCTTGAGAGTAGAGGGTTTTTTTAATGGTGTTTAAACCCGTTTTTACTTCTTAGGCACCACAGGCGGTGGACACTTATGATATGTGAGATGAAATGATAAATTGAGAAAAACATTTTTTTTTAAGGAAAGAAGCGTTCCAAGCCACTTTAGGGTACTACCCCGAATTTGTCATTTATGAAAACTTAGTAAAACCTGAAAAAAATCGCTATTCAGGGAGTACGGCTGTGCACGACCTCGGCTAACCCTGTCGATTTGGTATAGGAATGTGGCATATTGAAGTGTTTAATGTTCAGAGGATTTAAAAGCCTCACATAACAGAAGTAAGAACGAAAACGAACATCAATTTCCGCGTTTAATATGGTGTAGGAGAAAATAATTAATTACTGTCCACTTATTCCCTCGTGTGCTCCTCTACGAGGGGGGTCAAACCAGCGCATTCACCGATAGTGTGCATCTTGCTTCTACTCTGAAAAATATGTAAATTCTTGGCAGGTCCGCCCTATACAGAATGTTCATGAATGCTCTGTTATCAAATTTCCATGTTAGAATTCTAAATTGTTGAAGCTAGTTATCGATAAATCAGTATTAAAGTGATAATGATGATCGTGGATTAAGGAAAACTACAAGTAATAACTCGTTAGTGGTGTTTTATGAATTTAGATATAAATCAACAACATTAGGAACTAACTAATCATACGACTCCACGTCAACACGGTGTGAATGATTTGCTTTGTTTTCTGCTCTAAGTTACTATGTAAACTTTGGCCTAATGCATAAGATGTCAGAATTTACATTAATCGTGCAAAAATGGAACAGAGTTATGTTTTTAAAGAAAAATATGCTCACACATATACCATTATGCACATGCGCGAGGACTCACCTATAACGTATAGCGTCATTTCCTGTTTGCTTACATTACCACGGCACTACATCGCAGTTTAGTTAATTGTAATGAGGGTAAGAGTTACACGTTTCCTGAACTTGGTAATACAAAACCCTCGTTTGGACGCGGGGCCGGCTTAATGGGGATTTGCTTGGCAACGGGAAGCACGCTGTTTGCCGGCAGAGTTATTCATAGCCCCCTTAAGTTCAAGCGCATAGAATTCTACAGCACGCCAAACACCAGTTTATAGGTCATACAATGACATTTCGTGTAGAAGATCAGGTTTTCTGCACTCTAGTATCTATTGTTTTGTGTCGCTACATGGCAATGTAAATAAAAACCATGCTTCGTCCATAAAAATAAATAAATAAATATAAACGCGGGTCAATAGAGGGAACATTAACATTACCCAACACTCAATTTCAGAAATGAACTCTACTCACATTATCGCGTGGTTGGAATTCCTGAACTACCGTTAACTTATAGAGTTTTAATTTAGAAGTTTAGTGGCATTCCAAGCCGAGGTTTGTGAAATTTCCGATTCCTGTGCAAGTTTCTCAGAGATTTCTTTAGATTTTGTTCTAACTTTACTCCAATGTCATCGAATTTCTCCTCTATGAGAACAAGGCGTTTTACTTTCGGTTTCTTATCCAGAACAAATCCCGTTTCCCGAGATCTACTCACAAGATTACGAATCGTTTCTCTGTATTGCGCACGAACAGCAGGAAATCTGTCTATAAATCGCAATCTCACTTCTCTACACGATTTTTTTTTGTTACATAGGAATCACACGTAAAGATTCTATGTGATTAATTATACCGAGTTTTTGGCATTATAACAGCACTAGTACACTATAACACTGAAACACGTGGTCTCATAAGGTTTAACTCATGTACAGCACAAAGACTTCGCGTCAGCACGTGGATAGAGGGAAAATGGAGAAAGGAACAGAACCGGTTAGAACCAGGGCAGGCAAATCCCCTTTAAGCTGACCACGCGTCCAAATGATGGCTGTCTATGTCGTATGTTTATTGAGAAGCAGCAGTATTTTAAAACGTTACCTAAAATATATAAATTGTGGTTAATATTGACCTGTGAGAAATTATCATTTGGCTAAATATCCTTTCAATGTGTTTCTGCAATTATCTTCAAATGCTTATTGGCTGTATCAATTCAGGGCATGATAATTGTTCATAAATTATTTCCAGGTATACGCCTTTATAAACTGTACAAAATTACATGAGATATGTGAAATAATCAGTGCACAGAAGTTTGTTAATCACCATGATGTGACTGAGTCAAAGGGGCATTAAGCTGAAACGCTTTCACGGTCGCCTAGCAATGACACGGCTCTGAGTTTGTATCCCCGTGATCTGCGTTGATGAGCGTAAAACTGATAAATTCCCCTAATCCTTTCTGTACAAGAGAAGTTCATTAAACACGAGCAACCTGTTTGTAAAGCAACACGTGTAAATAGTAAACGTTAAATCATGATTGAGCAAAACCCGTGAAATAGGATACGAGAACAACGTACTCTTCCAATTAACACTGGTGTTCTAAGTGGACCGTTGAGACTTTCAGAATAGATCGATGTTTTGGAAGAATTAATGTTATCTGTTCCATTAAAAGCATAAAAACTGGAAGTATCTAAAATAGACATGTTGCATGGTTACATAGCCTACTTCACATGCTGCTGCAGAATTCAAGTGCTGTTCAGTAAAGAAAAAAGAATAGTGACCAGAAAATGTAAATGCTGCTTTGAACAACCCTTCAAAGGTCAGCTGGCTTGTGAATAGGAGAGGGATGGGGAGAGATTGAGTGAATGAATGAGTGAGAGAGGGAAAGTAATGATAAAACATAAACAAATTAACTCATTATGTTTGAAGGAGAATAAGTTGAACTAAAAAATGTAAATGTGTACGAATATTCATAATTTGCGTGTGTGTGTGGAATGTACGAGCTATATATTTAAATTGTTGCAAAACTATAAATTCAATGATCAAAAGGAAAATTCTATAAATATTAAATTTACATTAATAGGAATAAAAATACGAAGAAATGTTCCCTAAAATAACACAAAAAGGGATGTCTCATTTTATAAAAAGTAATGCTATGAAACTAGAATTGATATAAACTTTGCATAGAAAGTTACTTTCTTCTAACTTCTAATAAGTAAGGGAACTTTCTTTTGAGTATTGAGAATTGTGATTAAAATAAAATAGGAAAAATATAACAGATGTACGAAACGTACCAGAAAATAATAAAATTGTTTTAATCAACGCCAGATCCTCAAAATATCTTGATCTGAGACCTCGTTCACAGTCTCTTCGGAAGTGATGCAAATAGAGGTTAGCAAAATAGCCACCGCACACGTATGCCTCATCTCCTCGCTCTGTACAAAGTCGGACAGTATTCTGATTTATCGACAACGTTCCCACAATATATTGTTCTTCCGTTGTGTTCTATGAATAAGGAATGATAACTGTCTGTGTCACACCCAGTGCAATGCTGACTTAGCGCAGCAGCAGCCTGTCCTGGTGAACCACAAAACATGTTTGCCACCATTTGAGCTCTGTGAAAGCCAGGAGGTTGTATATATCAAGTAATTTGGTACTTTTTTTTACCCTTTTAAGGCCGGAATTCTTCTTTCCGTTCTAATACTATTGGCGGGGAACTTATAGTTGACCAAATGCAGAATAACACCTTCCTGGAAGCGTTCGACAGGAGAAAACTATAATTTTTGAGTGGGTGAAAGTTATTCTAAGGTAGTTCTTTGGTCAAACACTATTTACATAAAAGCAAAGGGTACAATAAAATTTCATTGCAGCCTGTGCTTAAATCATATGCTAAAAAGATACCACACATCTATTTTACGCCTGACAGCACATACCTGTTTATTACATGTATGAAGAGCATTTATCATTTTGTTTTCAGCAAGTATTAGAAATAAAATAATTATGTTTTAGGCTTCATATTTATAAAAGCAAGATGATACATATCTTGTTGGCATAGTGCATTTATATAAATATATTTTTATATTTAAATGCATTTTAACAATTTTATTATATAGAAACAATTTATTTAATATTTAACAGTCGATAAATAATATTTAGAACATTAGTGCATTTTAGTTTAAAATTTAGACATTACATACTTACTTCTGGTGCAAGTTTTTACTTTGTTACTACTGGTTGTAATATGAACACTGTCGTCATGCTGTTGCCCACACAGTACTCAAAGTCATTAGTTCATTCAATTTAGAATTCTTAATACACTTTACTCTAGAACAGATACATGTTCTTTCTTTAACTATATAGCACCGAATGAGTGGCCTGAGTCTCGTGAGCAACGTAGCAATTTGATAAACCCGCCCACCTCTATTCCTGTAGATCGGCTGGCCTTGAGCAATGGCTCATTGACCGATGTTTTTCTCCGCCGCCGTTTTGGTCATCAGAAAATTGGATAATTCGATAGGTGTTAAGCTGTGTTTTAGTTCTTCACGTGATTATTGGTGAAGGAATCAAATTTGCTAGAGATGGGTATATAAATGCGACTCCACATCAAAAAATTAAAAAATTCAAGCTATTTATGAAAACAATTTCACACAAAAATCGACTTTAAATGCCTTTATTGACATATTACGCAACTTTTTTTTTACCAATTGCAAAAAAATTAATTTATAATCACAATAAACACTGTTTATAATTTTCACTTGACGAAGAAAAAAGTCCCGTTCCTCAAAATTATTGACTTAATACCTTAAACTCCTCATCTCCATACCCTCCAGATTTGACTCCCCCAGGCTACTTCCTGTTCGTAACACGAAGAAATGGTTAGTAAGAAAGAAGTGTCTATCAAATGAAGAGGTTATCGCCAAAACAAATGCGTATTTTGCAGAGCTGAAGAAATCGCATTTTATGGATAAGATAAACAAACGAGTAAATTGCTGGAATAGCTGTACAGACTTGAAGGGAGATTACGCTGAGCAAAAAAAAAGTTATTGTTTTTTTCAAACTAGATCTTATTTATTTCTGCACGGACTAATAGATCTTGGGGAAAACTATGTATAAAAATAGCAAATCCAGTTCGGAAAGTTGTAATTAATCATCTGATGTGCCATTGTTTTGTATTACTAGCAAGTATAGCACAAATCTAACTCTTAAAAAATAATAATTTGACTTTTTACTAAATCACTTTTGTAGCTATTAGTTATACCAGTACCCATCCAGATAAGTAATATGAAGCATAATATAAGTAAATCTGAACTGCAAAATTACAATCAGCTTTTAACTTGGATTAAATTAAAAATTAATTGCTCAAAGATATAATTGAACCCTTTTTAATTTTAACAACCAATATTATAGCTGAAAAATGTATTACTGCTTTAAGCCAATGTTTACATTCGTTATTTTATTAGTTCGTGTTGACTTCTTTTAATTTTCTATTGTTAAACATAATTTCATTAAATAAATTGTTGTATGGAATTGTGTCAGCGATCTTTGAATGTGTTGCAAATGCACCTAAGAGGTAAGTGAAAGGTTAGTGTATTTTATGGACTCTATGCAAATTATCAATCCAAATCGAGCTTGGGGCAGAGAGAAATCCATTTATAGCGCCTGTGTTATCTATATGCTAATCAAGCATTGACTAACCCGAGGATGCTGTTGATTTGGTTTATTTACGGACGCTCTTTAACATCTCAGATCGTCAGCGCCCCATTCAATTCAGGGGGTGAAATGGCCGATAAATTTTGCTCAGAGGCTTCTTCTTTCAGGCTTGATGTTCTTTATCGTGCCGTAAATGTACGACACGGGACCCACGGCTTTACTTCCCTTCCGGTCTTTATGGCACGGACTCGTGAGCAGGAGGTCTGGGGTTCGACTCCCGCCAGGACCGTCCTTCCTGACTGAGAATTTTTCCAGGTTTTCCTCAGTCCTCATAACTGGCAAATGCCGGGGAGGTACCCTAAACTTACGCATGGAACGTTTCCTTCCTTTAAAATATCCTTTCACAATATATCATTTCATCTCATGTATCATCAGTGTCCACCGCCTGTGTTGCCTCAGTAGTATAAACGGGCGTTAAGCACCACTAAAAAAACTTCCCTTCCGAAGGAAGTCATACATATGATTTTACGCCCGAAAAAATCCATCGATCCTGGCCGGGATTGAACCTGTGATCTTGGCTTTAGGAGGCAAGTATGATTACCTCTACATCAACAGGACCGACACGTGAGGATTTTTTTTTTGATTTGTTTATTTAAGGACGCTCTTTAACATCTCAGGTCATCAGCGTCCCATTCTATTCTAGCCGACAAATTTTGCTCAGAGGCCTCTTCTTTCAGGCTTGAGGTTGTTTATCGTGCCGTAAATGTACGACATGGGACCCACGGCTTTACTTCCCTTCCTAAGGAAGCCATACTTACGATTTTTACGCCCGAAAAAATCCATCGATCCAGCCGGGTTTGAACCCGCAAATATAATCAGACTTTATCAATGTAATTAATAACATAAATACCATTAATGTTTGTTCATAATGCATAAGTAAGTCGTGAGAATTGTGAGTAAATTTTCTTTTGGTGTGTTTTGTTCAAGGCAGCTGGAATTGTAACATGGTCGTGAAACATTTACAAAAGAGTTTATTGCAGTCCATCCGACCTAGAGCAAGCTTAAAAGGAAACACTTTCACTAGCGAAGAAAAAACAACGCAAGACTTTAACAGACCAGCCTAAGGGTACACTGAACTTTACCGGCTGACGTCCATTTAACTTTAAAAGGGCTCCAATAGCCGGGTTCCGCTTACACACGTTCAAATCTAGCAAATGAAAGGTTGGAAAAATAATATTGAATCATCTAATGAAAAGTACTTTTAAGGAAAGGGCGCGTCGTTTTCAGGCAACGAATTCTGATTCGTATTCTGATATAAGTGAGCGTTCGCTTCGCTCAAGCAAGCAGTTTTTCCTTAGTAGTTCCAAGTTTTCACTTAGTTCGAAGCAGTTTCGATAAGTACAAGCAGGCTGCTTCTCCCCAAAATTCACGCAGTTCGACAGCAGGTTCAAGAAGTACAGGCAAGGAATTATCATTTCAAGTTCTACTTTCTGCTCAGTTGCAAGCAGTATTCAATTCTTAGTTACGAGAGTCGAGTTTGGGCAGTTATCGGTAAGATCTCCGAAACAGCCTTACGTAAAGAAATTGGCAACGTACAACCAGACTACCTATTTATCTTTATCACAGCACGATTTAGTTAGCCACTCAGTACGCGTTTGAAAGTGTTACTCGCGACAACTGAATTCATATAGCCCAGCCTACTCGACGAAGGAACACCAAAGTTCTATACAGAACTCAAAGTCAATAAACTACGCAAATATATTACGTGGTGTCGTGTGTTCATTTACACCTTTGTATTTTCCTCTCAGCCCCGTTGAGCCCCACTCAATAAAACAAAGCGAAAAATCACCGAGAAATTTTCGCCACGGAAGCGCTAGCGGCAACGACGAGAAGTCCTTAACCCATTGAAAAGCTACTCTATTAATTAGAGCACATCAACGTGGAGGCACCGACATCAGGGGTTTCTCATCTCCACTACAAAGACTGCTTACTACAAACTTGGTATCAACGTGGGGGCTCCCACACAGAGCTGCTCGTTACCAAAAACTGCTTCTTACAAAACAAAAGCACTATTGCACTCTCTTACTGTGCAAGCTTTCAGGACAAGCCTGGGAGAGTGACATAATAATTGTGCTTCATTTCAAGTAAGCAAATTTCAATTGATAGAATGTAGTGCTACCCTATCAAAATGAAATGCATGCATTTGTACAGAGTGATCCAATGGTGTTTTCCAATGAGCGTATGCACGCGTGTTTTGGCAGTTGACTGGAACATGGTCACGCTAACCTCTGACTGTCAATGTGGTTTGGTTGAGTTCAGTTCATTTATTGCAAGTGGTGGGTGTTTAACCGTGAAGTTGATGTTTTCTGATGCACAACGTATATTTATTTAGTTATTTATTTATTTATTTATTATTCATATGCGTTAACTCAGTCAGCTCGTCAAGTTCAAAGACGATTTGAAGAAAGATTCCCGAATGTAAAAGTTCCAGAATTGTACAAGAATCCATAGTCTTTATAATAACTTTCAGGTCATGGGTGGTGTTCAGTATAAGAAACCTAAGAGAGAGCCTGGGGTTCTCACCGAAGAAACATATGACATCGATCATCGTTTGGGAACCCCCCCCCCCCAATACGCAGATATCTTTTACAACTACAGGCTTTTCTTATTACTGAAGGCAAAGAACTACTAAATTGTTATAATTAAAACCATATAAAATAACCGTGACATACGGGAATACAATTTTCACCTCTTTTTTAGCGAACTAACGCACAAATGAGTGTGATTTTGCATTTTTTCAAAAATACTCTGCCAGTTAACACAGCGAATATTTGGGTGAGACATTGAAAGGGTGTTTCATAGTGACAAAGTTAATAATAAAGATTTGTGCCCACGACCTACCCACTTATCTCCGAGATAAACTTAAAAATGCTGTACAGAAGACAAAACCTCATACTCTGGAAGAATTGAAAGAATATATCCGCCAGGAAATAGCCAGCATTACCAAAGTGAACTACAGCGAATGAGCGTGGCTTTTTAAAGATGTGCCAAAAAGTAGGAACCATGAGATGGCCAATTTCAGTACTTCCTTTCACAAAGTTAGTAATTAAATCTTTTAAAATATTTAAGGAAACCGTTGTTTGGTCGTGTCAGCTCCATTCGAAGATGCCCGCAGACGGCGAGCGCCGTTCTCGCTTATATGCAAAACACTACAAGTTGGTTCTAGTTCATTCGCTCTGTAATTATACCGTACTTCTGAGGTATAGAGCGTAAGGTTAAGATTTGTACATATAGTAAGAACAAAAGTGAAATAAAAAGTAGATATACGTGGAGATTATTTTCAGAACTTCTGTAATATGTCCCAATTTGAGCAACGGTACTTTATAATCTTTTATTCTATAAATGTCGTTGAATGCATATTACTTAGGAAGTCTTAACAGTACTGAAGTGTGAAGGAAGATCTATAGTTAAACAATGGCGTTCATGCATAAACATCAATCAAGTTCTCCACCTCTCTGCTACATTAAGCATGAACTCCATATTGGTGATAGTTTAGATTTGCACACAATCTGGAAAATCTTAACTTAAATTATCTTTAAAAACACACCTCTTAACTGAAAAGTGATTATGCAGAACGTTTTTAAGTGCTAACCTTTGATTTTCAGGAAATGCAGCAAATATGTAACATAATTTGCTAAAGATAGTAAAAGCTTCTCGGTGGCAAATTATTTTGAATGAAAGAAAACATTTGTTAATGTCACTTTGGCAGTAAAAATAGCTAATTCTATTCATTTGACTTAACATTTGCTGTAAAGCGGCTGTGAGGAAAGTGAGCACATTCTCAAATATTGAGAGCATAATAATATTACCATCAAAAATGCGAAACTTGATCTAAATTAAAAGCATCTATGTTTATAAATTTTGGGTCCTATTATTGAAAAATGAAATACACAACTTTAATCTACATAGCTCTGTTTACGTTTCAACACAATTTATATTTATTTGTGCTATTATTTTCTGGCGTTTTGGAAGTTTCAATGTTTCCCTGAAGTAAAATTCCATTTTGTCATGTCGAAGACCTGGCGCACGGTTTTCTGGATTGTCTCCGTTGTCTCAAAGTTGGCCTCACATATTCAAATAAAAGCAAGTCTGATGGTGCCAGATCAAGGCTGTAGACGGAGTGAAAAAGATCTTTCCACTCCATTTTTCTACTGTATCCAAGTGAAGCTAACGGGGTTAGGCCGAAAATTCTAATTCTGTAAAATGATCATTCTCTCAGGGCATTTATCGCGCAGTGCATGGGAAACATGTGCAATGTCTAGACATAACGAACAGCATTTGTGATTTGCCTAGATTCCAGAAGTAAGCTAAAGTTAATCCCTCTGTGTTACAGATGACGCTCATAACGTTCGCAACTGATGAGTCGGTCCTGGTGGTGTGTCCTCCTAAACTCAAGATCGCGGGTTCAATTCCGGCCAGGGTCGATGGATTTTTTCGGGCGTAAAAATCCTAAGTACGGGCTTCCTTCGGAAGGGAAGTAAAGCGATGGGTCCCGTGTCGTACATTTACGGCACGATAAAGAACCTCAAGCCTGAAAGAAGAGGACTCTGAGCAAAATTTATTGGTCGTTTCACGCACTTAATTGAATAGGACGCTGATGGCCTGAGATGTTTAAGAGTGTCCATAAATAAAACAAATCAAAAAATCAACTGATGAAACTGCTATGCTTTCTGTTTTGCAGAATGGAGAAATGAAAGAGTGACTTTTCTTACTTCACCGTTTTATTTCAGGCTCGGAGTTGTGAAATCAGTTTCGTTATGTGACACATTTCAGAGCAAAAACTTCTTTATTCGATCTGATATCTCTGAGGCTCTTCTGAGATGATCATCATCTTAGAGCGGATGTTTTCGTTAATGATCTCATCAATTACTCCTTGTCTTTAGTTGAGGCCGTTCATTATGAACCTGATCTTGTATGCTCTTTAAAACGTTTTACTCACCTTCTAACACTTCCAGAACCCAAGTGCACATTTCCATGCGTGTATGGAAAATGGATACAACTTGTAAAACTAAACGAATTAAAGATTTTGTTATTATTACGATAAATAAGAAAGGCGGTTATAGCACCGAGGAGGTCAGACATGTAGGAGCAGTTTTCCACACAAGGAGTACCACTGAAAAGATGCAATGCCTCTCCGAACTTAATGTAGTTTTCCTGAACTAGATTTTGCATTTTTTCATGTAAATTAGTCTTCTGATTTCCTCACTAGCTGGATGAAACCCATCACTGTTGAAAAAGCTCCTATAAGCGCTCGTAATCAAATCCAAGTGCTCCAAATTAACTCCCAGGGAAATTGTGTTCAAGTAAGATTTACTTTCGGTCATTTTAGTAATATTTATAAAATTGAAATTTTAATTTAGATAAATGTTTTTATTCTCCAATTTTGTATAATTCCTTTTTCTGGGATTACTTTCATATTGTTCATCCTGGGGCTCTCAATGTATGATGAAAAATACGCAAAACGCATAGCATTTGCTTGCCACAGTTTGTAAAGTTAACATCTGTGACTTGTATCATATATTGGGTGATTACATGGCTCATAAAAGAGCTTAAAATTTCAAGAACATTATTTTAGCGCTGTCAAATAATATTACATCTGTTGCATAACAAAATTCTAAGAAGAATTTAATTAGCACTCTTCAATTATTCAAAAATTGGGGCCAAAGATGACCCCTTTGCGATTACGTGTATATCGTGTTTTTCGTATATTTAGGGTCAACTACTTTCTCTCTTTTTCCCTTGGTCAAAAAGTTACCAGACTCCTTATGGAAAAGATATTTAATATCCAATTTTTTTTTCACTCTTTAAGGTTAAGTGTTTTGTTCAGCTGTTTCATCGCAGGAACATGAACAGTTCGTAAAATGTACCTTTGCCGTCCTATAGACATGACGTCTGTGTTAATGTAAATTTTTTTCTCCATATTGTTGCTCTGGTAAATTACAATTTTTAACGCGAAACTCTGTTTCAATGAGTCGAGAATGGGCTCTGCATGATTTTATCTCATTGGATGCTAGCCGGCTAACCGTTTACACAATCAAATTAACAAATTACATTGCAGAATACTTGAGTTCATTTTAACGTTTATCTCAAGTAAAACCTGCATTAGTTTGCAGCACACTTTTTGTGATTGTTTTGTAAACCGTACTTCATATCTGTTAGAGTCAAGGTTTACTTCACTCTCAACACACTTTGAAGACTATAATACATATGCAAAAATTTCAGTGTTCTTCAGATTGTTTTAACATTTGACTTATTTTATGAATTTTCTTTTCTACAAATGTGGTTTTGAAATGCATTTATTCAAGTTTGCGAATACGCACTATGTTTCAACAATGCAAGTTTATCTAACTTATAAAACGTGTTTTCAATGGTGGGATTTACTTAAACAATTCTGTCAAATGTCCTGCCCTTCCCCCCCTTTTTTTAGTTCTCTCTTCTTATAGAGAATTGCACACGACAAACCGGTTACTTAGTCTGAACTCAAACTTTGCGAT
>CM060846.1:108672597-108732597 GCA_030762175.1 Metallyticus violacea | reverse complement strand
GTAGGAATGGCGAGAGTGGTACTGTTATGATGCTAGCTATAGTCTAATTAAGAATTTAATAGCCATTTTCTATTTTTCACACATGGTTTATGCCATTGCCATTCTCTGAGTCACGTAGCACCTACTTCAAAGTAAACGAATACTTTTTCCATCTTATTTTTCCCAGTTCGAAGAACTACAAATGTGCTCAATAGAACATCTATGATTACCTTACAAAACATTCTAAGTAGTTCATCCATTTTTTTCTAATCTTCCCTACAGCCAAAATTTCTACTTCATAGATCTTTCTCGACTCGACTAAAGATAATTGAATCTAAAGTAGGCAGGCTGCGACCTCTCATGTGCATTCTTTGCCCTGCTTTGTTGTCAGTTATTGTACATTCTTGTTTCATGTAATAATTGAAAATATAGAATTGTCATTTTCGCTTGAAAATTTTTCAAAATACGATTGGGGGAATATTATAATCAAAAAGGGCTTAACATTCTGAACATGTATGTAAATGTATATAGAATGGATTGTTATATGGTTTACCTATTTTACACGCGTCCGGAAAATTTTGGGTTGGGCGAGTTTGAGGTAGTATGGTGGCTGCGGAGGTCTTCCTGATGTAACTCACAATTCTTCTCTCGTGCGTTAATTGGAAGATGAGACTGCGTTGTTATGTCACAGCCTTTCTCTGCTCCAGTTATGTGAGATTCCTAACTAGTGGCTTTTTTTGGGATGTAAAACAATTCTCGGGTCGAGGAAGTGAACAGGTTTTTGTCACGTGAATGGAGACAAAATGAGTCAAATTCACACAAGAGTTTTGTTGGTGTTAAACATTTACACACAGGGGTTAAAGTTAGTTAATGGTAATTGACGGTAAGCAACTTCGACTGTATGTGGCTCATATTTCAATCAACTGTTTGTTACGGTGCGAAAATCACTCAGGGGAAAGTTAGTCAGGGTTTGATAACACACAATAATTGCGTCTTTCCTAATGCAACTTAGCTACAACTGGATCGAACTTTCACTTAACTGCCTTCCAAGTTCCAACTAACTGGATTCCTCCCACTAGCCACTGACAAACTGCTGACAACAACTGCAACTGCCTGAATTCCTCTCTATACGACAGTTTTATTTGGCGATAGTCTGGCGGCTAGTATGACACTTCTTGGGTTTTAATTCTAGTTAACTTACTGTATTAATTATTCCACTGTCCCGTTCATTACGATTTATGTTACCAAACCTTCTGGTTGGTAAATCTTTTCGCCCTTCCTCTGACTTGAGGCGGGCGTGTTACAATTCACTGCGGAAAAGATATACCGTAACTTTTTTTCGTTTCCCGTTTACGAAGAAGTTTGCGTCGATGTTCCTTTGTTTGCCTTACATAAAATATTCTAACGTTCAATTCTATTCTCTTCTCAAATGAATAGATCAGCCGAGTGAAATCACAACTTCCCTCCATCCGAACACACATACGAGTACAATGAATTAACAACAAACGTTATTAATCTAACGGTATATAGCTAGTTTTTGGGTCACCGTGTTTATTGCGAGAAGAAGGGAACTGAGCCGTTTATGAACTTCCGTCAGCTCTTTTCGTGTAACAAAAGTTTCTGTTTTGCCATACTGACAGCTTTGTGATATTTGTAAAGATACTTGTCTTCCTGCTTATAGTCAAATGTTATGCCTTTTAATTTTGATACTAATTGAACCTTCTTATAACTATCATGATTATCTGGGATGGGAAATTACTGTTTCAAGTGAAATATTGGTCGTTGATTCACACTGAATTCTAGCAGTAAACTGAATACAAGCTAAGCAAAGATGATAACATAATTCATTTTTAAAATGCATATGAAAACAAAATATTCTTACATTACGATAGTGTGCACTGGCGTGTATCTCTGTTAGCTTGTGCTTAAAATGTAACAAGAAGCTAGTACATGTACGCAAAGCGTTGTATAGTCAAAGTAGGAAAACATGTTTCATGAGTACATGGTCACTGGAGCTTGCCCTGGTGTGTAGATTGTCATCCGCATACATCCATTTAGTTTGGTAACGTCACTACGCGCAGTGATTAACTGGCCTTCATATGCCATCAAGTTTTATGTATAGTATAACACAAGATGAACACGGTTTACCTTAGGCATAGCTTGATTACTACTGCGAGCCCGTTGATTATATTTTCTCAATGTCATTGTTGTAGCGTGTAGTTATAATGCATGCTTATTAACTGCTTTAATCCATTCATTATATCTACTATAAATAAACTTAGCATAAACGGGCACGCTTACATCCTGCTAGAGACCTTTATGTTGATTAATTTCAACTGTTACTTCACCAGACTTACATTCTTTGCAGAATGTATTTTGATGATATAGCTTTTGTAATATATAAACAATGCCTTTATTTAACTACTAACTATCCCAAAGATCAGTTTATACATTATCCGCTTCTTCTAAATCTACAAGCACAGCTAATTCATATGCAAATACCGGAATTTTGCAGTACGTAAGCACCTTTAACAGTATGTTATTCCTTGTCTCTGTTGATCAATGTGAAAATAATTCATTTTCTTCCACCCAACTTTGTATCCTATCTGATAAAATTTTCTGTGAAATTCCTTGAAGATTCATAACCAAGTATCAGGAATTCTCTGCTTTAATTTTAATGAGTTGAATAATTGCTTTGCCTAACTCCTGGCCATAGCCTGGTGTTGAGTTTAGCTTTTTTAAATTATTAAATTCAAATAAAATTCTACGCAGCGAAATGTTGGAGATGTGTTACAAAATACTTTTATTCTTTCCTCTCCAAATCGTCTTTTCCTTCTTCTTTTTCTTCTTCTTCTTCTTCTTCTTCTTCTTCTTTTCTTCTTCTTCTTCTCATTTGGCACTACAACCCGGATGAGCCTTGGCCTGCTGCGGCGATCTCTGTTACCTCTACCGCCTTCTGATGACTACATCGATAGAGGGCAGTACTGCAAGGGAGCACGTGATCAGCATTCCACCTTATTCAAATGCAGAATGCCAATGTGGGATGACTTTACGCTCTGTTGTAACAAGTAATAATATCTTCCTTTTCTACCCAACACTACCGTAATACAAATGAAAGCAGTTTCATGTTTCCTTGCTGTATGTATGCGTCGAAGCAAGTTTAGAAATTATTTGCGAAACCAGGTATAATTTTTCGTGAGTGTAAACCATTTCTGTTCATTGTTAGATGTGAATGAGACATTATTTGATAATACTGTTAATAACCTCGGCAAGCGTGGTACATTATCCATGAGAAAATGGTGTAAATGTATTAAATTGAAGTAAAAATTATTAATGCAAATTAAGATAGGCAATTTACATGTTCATAACTGGGACATTAAATATAATGATTAGGATGCTCCTTGTCAAGTAGTACCGCCAGGGGGGCTGAGGTCATTAAGGCGCGGACTTGTGAGCGGGAGGTCTGGGGTTCGAATCCCGTCAGGACCGTCCTCCCTGACTGAGGTTTTTTCCAGGTTTTCCTCAGTCTTCATAAATGGCAAATGCCGGGGAGTTACCCTAAACGATTCCTTCCTTAAAAATAAATCCTTTCCCAATATATCATTTCATCTCATGTATCATCAGTGCCCATTGCCTGTCGTGCCTCTGTAGCAAAAACGGGCGTTAAACATCATTCATTCATTCATTCATTCATTCATTCATTCTTGTCAAAACCGACACAGACAGCTTTTCAACGTGTGCAGAAAGCGTCGCATATCGCCCTTTAACCGGAAATTGTCCTTCTTGTTTTTTACAACGAACAAATAATTTTGTCTGTAAATGCTGTTGCTAAATTGTAGCATTTACAGTCAGAAGTTATATTAGGAGATAAATGTATGTACTGTTTTCAAAAGACATGCTGCTTTATCTGTTGACTTAAGAATGGAGAAACATTGAAACAAGCTTTATCCTTCAGTCACTCCAATCCGAAACAAAACACTGCTAAGCCAGCACGTGATGTTTATTTTGTGGGCGGGCTCTCTTTTGAAGATAGTCCGATGCGGAGACGAGGTTGAAAGTTAGTAAAATCTTCGGTTGGGTACGAAAACACTTCAACACGAATACAGGAAATGAAGAGAAAGCTATTGTCACCTAACGACCTCGCGTGAATTTCATTGTCGAGCGCTGTTACAGGTCGGAGTATTGATTTATTGTTTTTTTTTCTCTCCAAAACATGTTGGCAACAGGGAACTACGTCATGAATCTTTAATCTGAACTGCAGAGTGCAGCCAGTATACAGTACACAACAAATAACCATGACAAACATCTTGCTCTCTTCCTTGTACCTGAACTATATTAAAATACTACTCGTATATCAGTGATCAAAAATAAATTTCGCAATAAGTTAGTACTGTGCTCTGAGGATATTTTACTTGATCTAAATGGCTGGCCGTTATTTCGACGAACAGTATGACATTTAGGCTCTTGTATATAGTACCAATAAATGTTCTCTGCACTCTTTAACTTATATCAGGTGTTTCTAAATGCAATCCTCAAATTCTAAGGGTAATAGAAGTGGCAAAATAAACTTTTTTGTTAGATAACTGTAAATTTTAAACTTATATGAGTGCTTCGTTAAGTTTTGAAGGAAAAAAAAAAATAGAAATTGGAGTTGTTTTTGAAGTTGTCATATAACTAGTTTTCATTCACTGGTTATATGACAATGGTTCAAACACGTGCGTAATCTGCTAAATATGCCATGACCTCTCCACGGCAAACAGCCAGCATTGCTCGAGAATGCTCCTCGTGACGCTAGGAGTCGTACGTGGTATCAGCACGATGGTGCGCCTCCATACTTCTCCATTGCAGTTTGACAGCACTGGAATCGTGCATCGCCAAGCAATAGATTGGCCGCGGTGGATCCACTTTCTGGCCTGCTAGTACTCCCGAACTCGGTGAAACTTAATCAACCTGATGTATAAGAGGCCAACGCAATCAGAGGAGGAACTGGTTCCTCTGGTGTATGCGGCTGCTAACTCTGTAATAATGACTGGAGTCACTGAACGACTAAGACAGTCACGTCTCTTTAGAGCATGGGTTGAAACAATAGGTTGCAATTTTTTTGTCGGATTTGTACAAGATTAAAATTTATAATTGAAATGCAATCGTTTTATTTTTAATTAACATCTAAAACGTTTTCCATCTTATTCTTCACCGATTGACGATTCACTCGTTTTAATGCTTATGGTTATTTAAGAAACAAGTATATTTTTCTCTCTTCTATTATTTCTATATATTTTACTACTGAATTTGGGAATATCTGATATTTATGTCGTTCTCTATTGCTCTAGAAACTCTCTGGTCTTAACCTAAGAAATGGTATAGGAAGGCACTTAAGTCGCGAACTGGGCGAAATTTACTGGAGTGACTCAAGAGATGCTCATAACTTTACAAGTTACAGTTCTTACAGGAACATTAATTAACAAATTGCCAACATCAGGCCTGATTTGTTTCCTTTCGTTTCCAAAGTCTTATATTAAGTCTTATATTTGCACAACACTTCAAGGCCACAAGAGGTGGCTCTTTTAAAGTACAGTTAATATAATTAATAATTTTACTTTTATTTCTTAGGTATTTCCACTAGTCAGCAGTTATCCCAAACGGACCATGTGAATCATTAGAATTTAGTTAAGACTTAGCACCAACAGGTGTCAGAAGGATAGGTGATCTGCCAACTACCTCAAGTGTCATCTAGTGCGGGTAATGTATTACTTGAACGTGAAAGGACCTATAATTTTTGGACAGAGACGTCATTTTTCAGGTATAGGCTTTTTAACATGCCATAAACGTATTCCAGGAACACCCGACTCCTGGAGGACTAAGCTTTTTATCTTTCGAAATACCTATCAAAACCGTGAACCTTAGGGTCTAGATGAGAGTGCGTTATCCCTAGGCCGACTTAATATGTTTTACGAAAAGTAATATTTCACAAAGTGACCTATTTATTTTGACCTATTTATTTTTAAAAGTTAATTGGGATTAATAAAACATTAATAAATATTCTAAGCAGCATATTATGCACTGCATAACCGCTGTATTTTAGCAATGGCATTTCAAGTTTTGGAATGATCATATCCTTTAACTAGCATCATTTTGTCCTAATCCAGCTTTATGCGTTAAGAGGAATAAAAAGAAGTTAAAATACTCTTGCTAAACTGAATTTTCAAAGCAATAGAGGACAGCTGAGAGCATTTAATAGTGCAACATAATTCATTTTTTTTATTTTTAGAAAAGCTGCACAATAAAACTTATAATGTGTGACTCATTTTAGATAGATTTTACAATAGAAACTATACCAAAGTGACAAGTATAACTTCTGTAAGAAAGAATTTTAGCTTTCTTAACTAAAGCAGCTTAGAATCCACGAACTGAAAAATAGCAACTGGAAAGAGCAATGAAGTGACCTTAAACATTACTGCAGACAAGGCTGGTGGGGTCATAGGGTCTTTAAAGAGAGCAAAAAAGGGAATAGCACTTTATTTTATTTTATTGACTTATTTATTTATTATTATTTATTATTATTATTTTTTTGCAAGTAGTGTAAGAATTGGAGGAGTAGGAACTAATAAAACACTGAAACAGTCATCCCCGATATAATAAAAAGTATGCGTATTCCCTCTCCTTTTTCTTTCAATCCGCTATCACCCTGTTCGCCTCTTGAAAATATAGCACAAATGATCAAAAACAAAAAAGGGCATTTTAAGTGACTATGCTGATTTATTTATTTCTTAACTTCTAGCTCAAAAACTGTTTTTAGCTATATAATTCTTCAAGAGCCTATTTTTAGTTTTATTTTTCATATTGCATACAACTACCTTATTTTTTGGCATACAGGGCTTAAATATTATATATTGTTGATAATATAAGTGGGTTGACAATATTGTGCAAAGGTACAGTTTGTTGATCACATAGAACAGTCTGTAGGTTCGTTGTTCCATGTGAGTGTTGCATGTTTGAAATTGGGGAAAAAACTAGCTCTGCGCATGCTCATAATATGATTGAATTGAGCTTCAACGATTTTTCGGCGAGTCTAGCTTGTGAAATCAGAGAGAGGACGTTACATCATCAGCTCCAGGGTGAGCCATCTTGACGTGGGCCAACACGAATGTAGGTAATTATTATTTATGTTATTAAAATGCTGTAGCCGAATTTAAGAGTGTTTGTGTTTTCAGAAATTACCACGGTTCATCATTTCCTGGTTTTCAATAACTTTTGTAGAAGTTTTTATTATATATAATGAATTTATCTAGCCCCGGCAGCGTGGTGATGATGAAGGATAAATATGAGGGTAGCTCATTAATTAGGTCGCGACATATTGAACAATATGTACCCTAACATTACATTGACAACTCCCCCCTTGTATTATTAAAAATTGTTAATAATATCCCCATATACCACATATATACGTTGTCACTTACGTAGACCATTATAGAATTCATGATACCATTTTTTCTGTCAAACACAAGGAAATACTGCAATTTCAGAAAATACATTTGTAAGCCCATTGATTGTGCTTTTGATTGTCACAAATAAATTTTCTGGATCAAGGAATAAAAACCGAATACTTGTGCTATAGGACATCATCACTTAATAAAGCAATCGCCATAATGAAATACAGTAATGAAAAATATAACTAATAGCCCTCAACGTGGTGCCAAAGATTATCTTCGATACAATTACCGATGGGGAAAGCGGTGAATGCCCATAACTGTATGCTGCACGCGAATCATTAAAGTGTTGCACCTTTCTCCAAGATTCCTCAAATGTTCCTCTTTGTCCGCAAAAGGTTTTCCCCACTATTTCCTAACTTTAAGAATCAAATTGAAGACCTATGAACTAAGGTATGGGGAGTAAGGAGGGTATTTCAAGTCTTTCCACCTCACGAAGGAATAATTAATTTACGGATTAATTGTCGCGAAGGATTATGATGTTCGGCAACAGTTTTGGATGTCACAACGACATGACGCAGCTGATACCCAGAAAGCATTTGCAATACTGCACATTCATAGTAAACCGTGGAACACACAAGATTACATCAACTGTCATTAGCTAAAATTTCCAGAGTTTTGTGAGAGAGCGATTCTGTCAAACTTAGCGTCGTTGTGATGAGCTTGCATAATGTCATTCGTTTGACTCCGCTTGAATTCAAGTTCATACGTGCGTGCCCATGTTTCGTTTGTTGCAATTATTCGATGGTATTGTTCCATATGGACGCGACGTGTTTCCTAGTGAATACATTTCTGTATTTCGTTCATTTCATCTATACCCAACTTAGACTAGGAAGTATAAGACGTGAGCCCCTAAAGTGAGAAAGGGATCAAAAACCATCGGATTGGGCAATATTTGGATAGAAGGTCAATGAAACATGAGAACGTGCCCAGAACAGCCTGGAAGATATAGACAGGCAGCATACAATCGTGCTGTGGGGAGAAGATCTCGTTGAAAGCACAACCGGAATGGAAGTTTAGAGGAAGGATGAAGCAGTACATCGCAGCAGACTCATTAAACAGGGATTCGCTGGACTTAGGCACGGGGCATGGCGGAAGATCAGGATCTCTGATGAAAGTGGATTGAGAATCGGTCTCTTATGTGGAGAGGAGCAGTCGCGATCCCATATCCTGGCGAACTGTAGCAGCACTGAAGCGTGGAAGAAAAAGTACTGCCGTCCTCCTTTACTGTTTCTAACAAAGGGCAAGAGGCATGCTGGACTCTGCTGGCAGGAAGGATAAAAAACAGGTTGGCAAATTCCTGTCGTAAGTGAGACAGCTCAGGTCTGAAAAGGCTGAAAGCTGGGAAGGGGGAGAAGAAAATAAATAAAAAAATGTGTGTATTGTTAAAATATTATATTCGCTCGTGCTACTGACTTGGGGGTTTACGTTTTCTGGACGTATTAGTGGAATTATTATTATTATTATTATTATTATTATTATTATTATTATTACTATTTTACTAATTTAACTACTCGAGGTAATATTTATTAATTTATGTAAGAAGTGTGCATTTTGAGTATTATGAAAGCACGTACAGGTTGTAGGTATATTATCATATATATGCTAATTTGAATAAATACACTCATTGATTCTCTTTGGCAGGAGTGTTGCGCACCTTGATGCTGTGTCGTCAGCTGTGAAACACCACGAGAGTTGGCATTCCAATTTAATTCCTATGTACTACAGCAACTGCATTGCTCCATAAATGCCACTGGGACGTCTTTCTAAATAGACTTGACGTCTATCAGGTTGGCTAATGTTGCTCGTTCACGCTGAACGCCTGAAACCACCTCGCCATTGTTTGATATGGCAAAGCACGAACATCCAGTGCTTGCTGAAGCTCTGCATGATGCTCAGGTGCATTTTTGCTGCGAAGAACGACAATTGGTTCTCAACTTTGCCCACTGCTATCTTCGAATGGTGTGGGCAACACGCCTGCAGTTTGATTGCACCGTAAAGTGCAACCATTACCTGTATGCCCCTTCTAATGGTGAGGGTCATGAGCATAAATAACGAGCTTTTGAAACGTATATTGTAGAATTAAAGTTGTGAGAAAATTTGGCGGGAAAGATGAATTAGGTGAATTTCATAATGAGCCTCCGTGTTTGTGTAATGCAAGTTATCGTTTTTTATTTGTACTTGTTTTTCAGGAGTGTTTTTGCGTTATTGTTATTCCTTTTTAACATTAAGATTTTCTAGACAGTTTTAAACTTGCTGCTCTTAATGTAGTTTCACTCGTTCTAATCTTTTGTTTCAGCTTTCTAGTGGAAAAACGTAACGTCATCTGTAGTTTCCCTTTAACGTAATTTGAACTACTGTCTGTGCTTATTTTACAACCCTTGTGAACTGCTTCTTAATTGAAATTTAAAAAACTGTTTTTATTCTAACACTTTTTTAAGAACTATGGGGAAAGGAGGATGAGCATAAATGTTTAAAATTGATCGTACGCAGTGACTTTTTTAATAGTGTTTAACACCCGTTTTTACTGCTAAGACATCACAGGAAGTGGACTGGAAAAGGATTTCATTTTTACAGGCCTAAGTTTACTAATCTTCCTTGCATTTGTCATCTATGAGGACTGAGGAAAACCTTGAGAAAAACCTCGGTCATGGAGGATGGTCCCGGTGTTAATCGAAACCCAGACCTCCCCTCACGAGTCCGCGTCTTATACCGCGTGGCTGTGTATACGTACGCAGCGATGTTCTCGTTTGTATATGATTAGGCAATTTTTACCTACATCCTCCTTTCGAGAGTTCAGTGGTGAGGTTTTGATACGAGTTGCTGGATGTAGAACTTGTGGCGGACAAAGTGCACTCTGCGACTATTATTTCAGTTTTCTCTGTGATAAACGTCATCATCTTAATGGCTGTGTAGTGTGCTGCAAGGCACGTGGCTAGAAATGTTTAGTACACTATCATGTCTATCTTTTGAGTATAAGTTTGTTTTTTTCGATTGAGAATACAGAATTATAGATACACTTAGCTCAAGGTACTCATTTAAACAATGTGTAAAGTGTGTTTTTTTATTATTATGGAATCATATAGGGTCACTTCCCCGCTAAACTCTCCAAGCTCTGCACAGAATAATGTGGAAGCAGGAATACAACTTTACCTTGGTTAATAAACTACCTGACTTTATTATTGTTGCTAAAGATAGGTGCAGAAATCGTGGACAATCAATTAACAGGGAATGTCATGAGCAATATTTATGGATGAAGAATATAAAAGTTTTTAAATTATTAAAAATTGTCAAAATTAAATATTTGCTTTTATAAGTAATTACTTTTTAATTAGTGCAAAAAGTAAACGGCTTTCAACTTCTCCAAAAATTGATCATAATAACATTACATTTAGTGAAGCAAAGCAGATATCAAACTACTTCTTTGTTTGTAAATATTTAATTGCTAAAATAGTGATTTTATTTTTTAAATACGTTTATGTCACTTGGTCAGCCGCATTGTTTCATAAACTTTCCTACTCATAAAACGCCATTTTAATACTGGTACTATAAACGATTATGCATTATGAAATCAATTCGTTTGGTAGGTTCTACAGTCTAGACACTGCATATAATTCACTTTCGGCCTCGTTAAATGAGATTAGTTTTACAATATTATGAACTTTTTTATTTGGTCTATTTACGGACGTCCTTTAACATCTCAGGTAATTGGCGTCCATTCAATTCAGATGTGAACGGCCGATTAATTTTGCTCAAAGGCGTCTTCTTTCTGGCTTGAGGTTCTTGAGGTTCTTTTAGCCGTTAATCTAACTTTACTTCCCTTCCGAAGAAGTCATACTTAGGAAGTTTACGCCCGAAAAAATCTATCGATCATGCCCGGGATTAAACCCGCGATCTTGCGTTTAGGAGGCAAATGTGCTTACCACTAAACCACCAGGACGGACGTTCTGGCACTAGTTGCTATGAGTTTGTAATGCACGACTGAGAATTCACCCAAGACGATACAACAGCAATTTCTGTTTCAAAAGCAATCGTCCAGAAACTTATCAAGTTACTTTAGATAATCCATTAGTATGCGGGCGGAAAGTTATTAGGTGAATCCCGCATCTTCTATTGAGGTTAGTGTAGAAATTAGACGTGGTCAGCAAAAAGGGAGCCCATGATATTGCGATGGGATAACTCAAAATGTCTACAATATTTTACATAACACAGTTCATAATTGGCATGCCCATTAAGAAAATATTACCAGTTGGAAATTTTATTGAAGTATGGTACAAACAGAGTGGCAAGTGAGCTTGATCTTGAAGTTTCTGGAAGAGGAAAAAGTTGAGTTCAGTAGAGGTAATCAAACAATAAACGGTTACTTTTCAGATTGACGATTCGTTTGAAATGAGAATTCTGTTGCTGACTCGTTCAGACAGTCTTCGTGAGGATTCTTGTAAACTTAATAAGCTCTATAATGATAGTCAGAGTAAAAGCATTTCTTCATGTGGAAAGTATATTAAAATAAGCTACCTAAGGAAAGAAAGAGACAAGGTAAATCAGCAATAAAATAATCACTACCAGAAAATAAAAACCAGAGTGATGTCATGCAAAGGGTAGATGGAAAAATAAAGCAATAATGAAAAGAAGTTTCGCTGCTGAAAGCTTGAAAATTGTGCATCATACCTGATATTAATCGATTGTAAAATGCTACCAGTATGGCGCGGCCAACCTACTGGAGTATCGCACCCAGAGCACGACTAAAAGTGAATAACAAGCTGAACGTTTCTTATTTAGAGCTGATAAATATATTATTAATAACACGTTTATATAAACTATGGCGGCAACAAAAACCTAACACTTTAACTTTTATTAGAAAAAATATAGAAGTATTAGCACAATTTTTTTCAAAAAATGAGTATGTAATTGTAACCCTTTCTTTGAAGTTTCTGCACCATATATATTCTGTGGAGATGATGCCTAACTAATGATACTCTTTACCTGTTTTGTCGAACATTTTATCTTGTCACGTTTACGATTAGACATGCACATTAATATTGCTATAATCCTAAAATTTACAAGCATTTCCGTCAGGGAAAATCTAAAGTAGTCTGCAGTTTTTCATCCAAGGCGTTGAAGAAAATTTATCGATTGCATTTTCAAGAATTGTCGCAAATTGTTGGTCATCATTTAGCTTCACTTTGTTTGCAAAATTCTATTTAATTTTTATCTCAAAATATATTAAAATTGTCATTGCTTTAGTGGTTTTCTTTATATTTTTTAATGAATGATTTTAACACTGTACGTTCACCTATTTTCTTTTACGTTAAACCCATGATCGCGGGTTCAATCCCGGCCAGGATCGATGGATTATCTTGGGCGTAAAAGTTTTATGTACTGCTTCCTTTGGAAGGGAAGTAAAGCCGTAGGTCCCGTGTTTTAGATTTACGGCACCTAAACTAACCTCAAGCCTCAAAGAAGAGGCCTCTGAGCAAAATTTGTCGGCCGTTTCACGCTCTCAACTGAATGGCGCTGATCACTTGAGATGTCTAAGAGCGTCCGTAAATAAACCAATTATAATAAAATGATACATCTGCCTACATACTCACTGATATTATCACAAGCAAAACCATAAAATGTTGCAGCCTCGAGCCGTCTACCTCTTTTTCAACAATTATTTCTAAAGTTATCTTTAATTTTAATTATTATCATTAAAAGGCACAGAAATCACTTGAGGCGAAAGAGGTCAAATGTTTGAAAGGGCGGACTGAAACCTGAGGTTATGAAACTGGTTTGGCAATTAGAGCACAGATTAAGAAACCAACTGCTCAGTAAAAGTTCGATGTCTTCCTTAATCCTTTTATAAAACATTAATTTAATAAATTAAGTATATATAATAAAATGAATATACATTATTTGCACTGCATCTGAATTTATCACAATAGTAATATAGTCATGTTGCTATTCATTAGCGTTTGCCATAAAAAGATTTACGAATTATCTCTCCCGTTTGTAGAACAAGTTTTTCAGTGCATTTCACACGATATAGTCTAGAAATGACAACCATTCATTGTTTGTTGCAAATTCTTGATTAGTTTCTTTCTTGAAAACAGCTGTAAAATCTTCCGCGAGTGAACTCATTCACTGATCAGTAATAACAATAGACACAATTGAAAAATAATGAAGTCGTAACATATGAGATCAACCAGCTTAAAGCCTTGAGACTGGAAAGCATGACCCATACAATTGAAAACATTCAAAATATTATGTTTTAGGGTATGTACAGAAGTTAATGAACAATGCCGAAATATTGTCACTGCATATAGAGGGATCTTAGACAAGTAATTTGAGACAGGGAGCCTAGGATCAAAGGTAAAATGTCCAAGTTATTGGCTATTGAAATAATTGCAATTTGGTGTTTAGAGCTCGCTACTAAAGTTAAATAGCATTAAAATCTGTATTATAATTCTTCATGCTCCCTAAATAATCCAAAAAACCTGGTTGTTAATAACCAATGAACAGCGTTTTAAAAATTATACGTTAAAATAATTGGCAAAATTTCAGGTTAATAACTGGTTGCACGGCACTGCACTGGATGGGATTAGAAATTCAGCTGTTAGAAACAAACTCACGATTCAACTATTTCCTAATGTTGGCAGGTACCTGTCAATTGTTTCATTCAACAGTTTGTACTGTAGGCAAAATATGTCAGACAAAATAACTTAATAAATTAAATACAAATTGAAAAATGAAGAATGAAGAACGTTACTTTTTCTAAACTTGCCGACGTGCACCTAATTTATGGAGAAGCAAGAGCTGCTGATATCTACAAAGAAAGATTCTTAATAAGACCCCATTCACCTCATACCACATGTTAATCTGTTTACAGTCGTTTGAAAACTGGGATGTTTTAAGGTGCAAGTAAAAGTAAAGATCAGTGACGTGCTAACGTTTTTGAAACATTAAGTCCTAACATGTAAATTTGAAATCTTTGACCGTGGGTTCTCTATATGAAATTACTTGTCTAATTTGTAGATATTTCGATATTGTTCATGAATTTTCATGATGAAAAATTTCAGGATTATTTATGATTCTATCACGGCGACTTTAGGGAACAGTGCAAGCCATCCTTAGGGAGGAAACTATTCGGGACATCCAGATTTAACTGCGTATAATTGATTAATTCAGATCAAGATTTAATCCTGTTTATTTAATTAAATATTATCCTAGAGTATTTCCATAGATTAATATATTTCATGATGCATTTATACAGAATGATGCATATTGTTCAAGAAACAGAAATCTCTGCTGTAAAGATAAAACTTTCATATAACACAAAGAAGTGAGTTCCTGGTGCCATGTGCAAGGTGGGCCATTGAATAGCAAGGGAACCTTTCTTTTCATCTCCATAAAATAAGTCCTTGGAAAATCTGTCGTGTGGGTAGCTTTCACCTTGGGCATCCGTCCATTAAAAGGAGAAAATTTCACTCCCGTAAAACGTCTCTAGTTAACGAACAATGAATTAAGTCAGCCAATAAGTTCTCGTATTTCAAAATGTTTCTTCGAGAAACTTCTAGCGGCAGGAGATTAAGTCAATCAAGAAGGAAATCTGGTAACGCGTCTGCAATGTTCAAAAAGTTGAATCCTCGTAGAAGAAACGTAAAAAGTCAATTAAATGCTTTTTCGACACAGCTCGCTTGGGGAAAAGACACAGGACGGAAGGCTTCGGAAAACTAGGAAACAATTCGCCTCGGGAGGCGAGATAGGACAGTTCAATTTAGATTGTTTATTTTATTTATGGACGCTCTTTAACACTCAAGTCATCAGCGTAATTTAGATTGTGAGAAATATAACTTGTGCGGTGCAATAGTAAAGCTGAATTTGCTTAGAAGATATCATTGGTGTAATTTGTTTTGTGGAAGATACATCAAGCGAAAAGTTGTGTATTCAAAGCGGTCGAGAGAAACTGTCGTTTAAAGACATCTCATAAATAATTTTTAGTGCATGTAGTGCATCACTCAAACACTCCAACCAAGCTAGATTATATACGAACGACTACAGAATTTGCGAGTTACGGCGTTAGCAGACATTTAAAAGGAACGTAAATAATAAAATTAACAGTGAAGCTAAAACAGCATTGTCATGTGTGAAGCCTTAATCCGCATCTTCTTCTCCTGGAGACTTTCCAGAAAAGTCTTGAAGTAAAATCAGCTACCCTGAGAGAACATCTCTCCGATAGCGGCAGGAGTGTTCGGCGCAGACTTTCAAGCCGTGGCAGTGACATCCTACATCAGATCCACTCCAATTTAAATCAAACTTAATTAATCATTCCGCCCATTCTTATAATAACCCTCGCAAATTGGCACTTCAAGGTGCGGATTAATTAAGCATCCCTCATCCCATCAATACACCCGCCGCAAAGCAAACTTTCGAATTCCAAGACCGGAGTGACAGAAATGCATCATCTAATCGCATGAAATGTAAAAGAGCTGATATTGTTCATTAGTTAGAAAAATAGCATGAAATGTGAAAGAGCTGATATTGTTCATTAGTTAGAAAAATAGCATGAAATGTAAAAGAGCTGATATTGTTCATTAGTTAGAAAAATAGCATGAAATGTAAAAGAGCTGATATTGTTCATTAGTTAGAAAAATAGCATGAAATGTGAAAGAGCTGATATTGTTCATTAGTTAGAAAAATAGCATGAAATGTGAAAGAGCTGATATTGTTCATTAGTTAGAAAAATAGCATGAAATGTAAAAGAGCTGATATTGTTCATTAGTTAGAAAAATAGCATGAAATGTAAAAGAGCTGATATTGTTCATTAGTTAGAAAAATAGCATGAAATGTGAAAGAGCTGATATTGTTCATTAGTTAGAAAAATAGCATGAAATGTAAAAGAGCTGATATTGTTCATTAGTTAGAAAAATAGCATGAAATGTGAAAGAGCTGATATTGTTCATTAGTTAGAAAAATAGCATGAAATGTGAAAGAGCTGATATTGTTCATTAGTTAGAAAAATAGCATGAAATGTAAAAGAGCTGATATTGTTCATTAGTTAGAAAAATAGCATGAAATGTGAAAGAGCTGATATTGTTCATTAGTTAGAAAAATAGCATGAAATGTGAAAGAGCTGATATTGTTCATTAGTTAGAAAAATAGCATGAAATGTAAAAGAGCTGATATTGTTCATTAGTTAGAAAAATAGCATGAAATGTAAAAGAGCTGATATTGTTCATTAGTTAGAAAAATAGCATGAAATGTGAAAGAGCTGATATTGTTCATTAGTTAGAAAAATAGCATGAAATGTAAAAGAGCTGATATTGTTCATTAGTTAGAAAAATAAATATTTATGGTGTTAAAATTGACATTTTATTTTGTGAGTAGGATGTCTCCGAAACGATGTCCATTAAATAAAATCATTTTAAACACGTTTAAATTCAGTATACTTAGACAGCCTTTAATATTTACAATATTAATAATTATAAATTAAAACGATTCAGTCATACCGAAATATCTCAATAAGAGGAGCATGGCAAAAATGCTATCTAAATCTCTGCATGTTACCAATAACGCAGTGGTGGTAATAAGTGGTTTTTAAACGTGCACTGGTGCGGTGGAACTACAAATTAAATTCTGTTTATCATTATTACATTTTCTATATATATATTATACAAACTTGCTGTTTAAAAATGTAATTTCCTCGGACTGAAAGAAGCCATAGCGATGTACTTGGAAATGATGGAATCGGTTATTGATTTTCTTTTGGCCTGTCGTGGTTCCAGGGCTTCAAATATGGCTACCTATGCAAATAAATCTTAGAAAAAAATTTAAGTAATATCATTAATTCCAGTAGGCCTAATTTCTAAATCTGCACCAGGAATGTAAAAGTTAAAATTATGTGGAATACATTATAAAATAAATAAATTTTCTCCACTTGAACAGATTAATAATCATCATATTGCTTATTATATGGTAACTCTGGAGGGTTTAGAAAGAGTGTTTCAAAATGCATTTTCCAGTTTCAGTCTTGTGTTTAAATAACTACTTTTAGTATATGAGCTATCTTTTTTACAAACTTATGCACCGGAGTTTAGCTATTTACTTCGTGAATTTTCAATTCGTCAATTAAGGAAGTCCCATGCGGAAACTGGTACAATAACTGTATTCACTACATAACAATGTTTAACTGGCCATTAATGTCCAGCTTCTTTTACAATGCAGTTCCTTAAGAATTGCATTGGTTTTTACTGAGCCGCAAATTTTTCTTTTAACGTATTTCAGTAGGTGCGAGGTGATTTTTCCTTTTTCTGATAAGTCCACAGCATTTCTTTTTAATATTATCGGGTTATGGTAAAGAGACACGCTTCCTCATCATTTTAATGTTTTTTTCTAAGTTTTTAAAATCACGACGTTTTTATAAATGTATTTATTGATAGATGGCTGCTCTAGCGGTTTACGTCAAGCTAGTCGGTATCCCGGTGACCTCGACCAATTCTAATGTAAAAATGTCCTTGTCACGCATAAGACAAGTGTAAATGTACACTGCGTCCGTAAAGTGATGGTGCAGTTTTGAACACTTATAATGGCTAAACGAAATGAAAGCAAGGATGAAAGCCACGATATATTAAAGAGTATGTCAAAAAGTTTCTGAAGCATAAATTTCAATTTTGTGTACGCACAGGTAATGACGCAACATAACTGTGAAGCGAAAAACGCCGTTTACTCTGGATGTGGAAGGTGCAAAGGAAAGTCGATGCGTCCTGTAGCTTGCAAAATCTGTATCCGTTACACGCGTTGGTCGTGAATATCGCGCGTGTACAATGAAGAGCCGCCACATAGAAATGACATTCAGCGGTGGGAGAGGCAGCTCAAGCAAACTGGCAGTTTGTTGACTTGTCCTTACAGGCAGGGCAAAGCCGAAGCCCCCAGTCCTGAGCGACAGCGGAGAGAGCCGAGCTCTGCAGTCGCGAAGTAATATAGGAATGCTTGTTAGAGGATAAATGTGCATGTATTACTTTTTTAATGTAACATAACCTATGCGTTGTCTTCCTTAACTTTCTGGGTGCAATATATTGTTCCTCATTACAAAACTGAGTTTTTCACTTTTTACCATGCCTTGTTTTATTAAATTCGCCATTAATTAATATATTACACACACACACACACATACACACACACACTAACCTTAACGCTAACTTCGTGTAAATTCAAGAGACCGGTGGACCCAATAGTTTGCTGCAGTTCGCTACGGCCTGACGGGCTGCGCTCGCTTCCTTTCCGTAAATGTAAATTGATAGGGGCGGGTAAATCACTGTAATGGTGCCATGTCTTCTTTGATTCCAACAGAAAAGAAATCTTAAATATCAGTTTATAGCGCATTGTGTGCGTGGTACTATGTTAGCGAGTAAATCATTGCAAAAGAAAAAAAAGAAAAAAAAGCTTCAGGACGTGAAGATTCGAATCCACTACCTTTGCACTTATAGCAGGATGCTCTAATCATCTGAACTATTAAGTGGTTGCGTTAATATTCCGTATTATCTAGTTATAACTGGGCAAGTCACTACCGTCAGTTTTCTCCCCTACCGTTAGGAAATGGTTCGAAACTGGAGCTCCAGTGAATTTGTCCTGTCTGTAACGAAAACTTTTTATTGGAATAAAAACGTTCTTCGGTTAGTGACGAGTATGATGAAGCTGTACGGGATAGCTAACTTAGGAGCGTCGTGCATACCTGTGCAGGTAATACAGACCTGGAGAAGACTACAATTCATGAAACTTTAAAGAAACGTCTCGAACTTACGGGTTACAAACTGCAGTTGTTACACGCTATTCACCCAATTGATAAACGTAAACGATATCAGTTTGCTTTACAGATGCCTGATGAGATGGACAATGATAATCACCCCTAAGGTGGATGTAATTTCCCCAAAGGCAGATAGGAAGGGGTGGATGGAAGGCATGATCACTACGATCGCCGGAATTAACGCCTTTAGACCTTTTTGTGAGACTTTGTCAAGCAATGTATGTACAGTGTTCATATCAATGACGTTGACCAATTAAAAGAGAGAATCAGAAACGCTATTCACTCTCTTACACCTGAGGTCCTTAGCCGTGTGTGGAATGAATTAAGAGTGTCGTTAGATGTGTGTAGGGTAACAAACGGATGCCACGCCGAACTGCGCCGAACCTGCATGTAAACTTAGAGACCTTTTCTTTCATTTGGTGAAAGTTTCATTTTCTATCTTGATTCGTTGCCTTCGTGCGACAGCACCATGACTTTACGGACACGCTGTGTGTGTGTGTGTGTGTGTATGTGTGTGTGTGTGTGTATAGCGCCTTTAGTGCCTCAGTAGTAAAAACGATTAAAAACACTGTATATATCATACATTCAACAATGCAATACAGCTTAAAAATCCCTGAAATATTCATGTATTCGTCCATTGAACTTCATTTGTTTAAGTTCCGTGTCATCGCATCTCGGCAATTGTTAATCAACTGTGGCAAGATTAAAAATGCACACAATCTCACAGCTCGTGTTACTCATTCCTAAATACTGGAAAACAGGAACTTTTAAAGCTTTCGGACTGAATTTGGTGAAAGGCGTTTACAAAGAGTTGCGCCAGAAATTGGTTAAATAGTAAGAGACAAGAGGATGTCTCATTCAACGTATGAGAGGCTGCAGTTTGCCTTAAAAACAATAAACTGTGTAAAGGAGTGATTGTTGGATCTAAATAACATATATGATATGCAATAGTTCGGGGTCTTTAGTTAGAAAATCATCCGAAAATCATCCGACAACGCAAATGCATATACACAGCTTTTCTGTGCAATAAGCGGAAGAGTTTTGTAGGATCGTTCGATGAGTTCTTTCTATGTGATATAGTGAAACCTAGTTTACCGAGATTTCATTTACTATTTGTTCAATGTACACCACGTTCTATCTAAAATTGCATTACGGTTCATAAGTAACGTGTCAATGTTATTTTCTTCATTTTATCACTTTTTGGGGAGCGTTCGTCATGAGTTATGATGTGCGGAATATCGTAACTATAACCTTGTTCAAAGTGTTCTACAACATCCTTTTTGCTTAGATCAGTTTTCAGCAGTTAAGGAAATATTCAATATTGCAAAGATTGCTTTGAATGAAAACTCATCTGAACCAAATAGAACACAATCTGCACAGAGAAATCCTTGAATTAAACATACAAATAAACTGTTGCAGATTAGTAGCATTGTTTTAACTTTCTATTCGTATCATTTTGCTATTGTGCACAACAGTGTAGCAAGCTTTCTGCATAATTTTCATCTATAAAGATAATGTAATATATCATGTGTTGCAAAGAATTGACCATCTGCTAAATACATCACTGACCATTAAAATTGCAACGGGAATAAGAGACGCGTTAAACCGACCCAACATTTTCTCAGAGGGAACGAGTATAACTCGTTGAAATACGACAGCAATACCAGTAGGTGTCTTGAGTTTGGTTAAGGGAGAATTGTGACATGCCGAAAGTGTGGAATGCCATTAAGAGAAATTGGTGCTCGTGTTGGACGAAATGCGTCCGCAGCGAAACTAATATCAGATCAGTGGGGTAGTGCGAACACAGACGTGAAGGATACCAACGGCCTCATGAAATAACCGAACGAGAACACATACATAATTTCAGTATGGCTATTATGAACAACCACAATTTGTTGCAATTTTAATGGCCAGCAGTAAAACATAAAAATAAAATATAATCAACGACTTCTGGCAAAAATATCGTTTACTTGGTTTAGTAACGTCGATTCGTTTTTGTTTCTATCTACCGTAGCATATTGCTTGATGTTTCGTTTGACATGTTACCTCGTGCTTTTTTTTTTTTTAATTTTATTTTATAAGGTTTCTGCCAGATGAACGTTGACTTTCATCTCTTTATGCCTCTTTCAGTAGCAACTATCTCTCTGATGCTCATAGATTTTTCCGGTCTGTATGTGAAATCCTCTGAAAGTGTGTGATGGCGGAAGCAAAGGTCAGTGCTATCAAAGGGATAAACCGGAAACGAGCAACTTGTTTATTCAGTTTATTTTCCAATTGCTACTAGCAAAAACACATACGCGCCACTTTCTTACGTTTCGTTTACGTTCTCGTGGAAAACTGGAACATTATTATTGCTGCATTTTACTATTTATATTAATGCAGTTTGATAACCAAGGAATCCTTCATTCATATCCACTTTAATTTTCTTTCAGTTCCTTTGTTCAGTTAAATGGATATATTTTTATATAACGTTTTAAATAACACACTAAAAGCACTACTTTTAGCATAATGTGCTCAAATAAAAAACTTTACTTTGGATCACTCGCACATTAAAATGATTATAACGTTTTTGTGTTAGCAACTTTGGTTTAATACGCAATGTGATGATTAATAATCTACTTACGCAGACACAAATGACATTTTAAGACATATTACATAGATTTTTTTTTTATTTTTACATTCCTCAAGGGGGTTTTGAAATCAGACCATAATACAATTAATGATATTACATAAAGTTGTCTTTAAGATTTATTTGTATTGCTAACGTCAGGCTGGAAGAAAAGTAATAAAAACTAATCCAATCATTGCACACGCTCAAGTGCACACTATAACTTCTTTTAGTTTCAGATAATCGAATTTTTAAACAGTATTTTACTATAAAATGTAAAATAAATAATGAAAAATAAATATATATTTTAAATATTTATCCCGCCTAAATATGTTTAAAAAGTAACTAATTATCATTATTGCGATATTGTTATTGTTAATACTATCCAGAGATTTCGGTTCCTCCTAGTGAGAAATACACGAATTATTTCTTTGAAACGAGAAACGTTTCAGAACTAATGCAATACATTTAAATAATACTTACTAGATTATTTATAAATATTAAGGATTATCTAAAATAGTGATTGATACGCGTGTAAAATTGATGCCACTTCTAATACCTGTATCGCAAAATAACTACTTTTTCTAAAATTTTCATAAAGGAAGATTCCTGTATACAAATTTAAAGTCCCTTGAAGCTGTAATGCTACCACATGAAAAAAGAGCTCTTTAATATTCTGCATACTAAGGTTTGCCAGTACACATAATACCGAGGGGGGTATAGATGTACCCCAGCTTAAAATATGTGTTAAACTTATTTTCATGGTATAAAGTTACAAGTATATACTTAATATAATTCAATGCATAATTTTAATATTATAATGCAGCATTTTCAGTGTTATCAATATTACTCTATAAGGAAAACAATATTACTGGAATCTTGGTCTCTGGCAGGTTTATCCACAACAATTATTACACACTTTTACTTTTCAGTGCCTGAATGTTCACGACGCAAATTCTTCACACTCTTCACATTTTCCCTGCGTTTTCTATCTCTTTTCCTATTACAGAGATTGCGTCGGCCAACATTGAAGCTTGTTTCAAGAAGGTGAAAAAAAAAAAACACTTCCAATATATTCATTACCTAACATAGGTCATGTTGACATTCAAAATTATAAGGAATAAATAGCAGTCTGGAGTTCAAAATGCCTTATATTTAATTTAAAACCTCCTTCAACAATGAAACTTCTAAATGAATGTGTAACTTTTAGTTTATCGATGCCATAATTCATATAGAACGGACTACGAAGTGGAGTACAGTTGTACCCCAGTTGAGTATTTCAAGTGCTGTGACTAAATAGACATAATAGTTAATTTCATTATCGTATCATGTGGTTCGTAAGGGATAAATAAGCAAAGCAGTAATTTGAAGTACAGCAGTTACATAGATTGGGGTGCACTTGTACCCCCCTTGGTACACAGAATGTTAAAAGCGGACCTGTGGATAAAGCTCTCGATTACTAATTATATGCTTTAAATACTACAGCACGGAGATCATTTCTTATACTGAAACTCCAAGCATTTCTGCGACGATACAACTGAAAGTTGGATATTTTCCTACTTATAAATTTCTAACTAATAGAAATGTGCGTAATGTAAATAAATTGAGTAAAATATTCTGTTTTTTTAATAGCATTTAATGCCCATTTTAACTACGGAGGCATCACAGGTGGTGAACACCGATGATACATGAGATAAAATTATAAACTAGAAAAGAATTTTTTTTAAAGAAATGTTCCAGGCCTAAGTTTAGGGTACCTTCCCGGCATTTGCCACTTATGAGGACTGGGGGAAACCTGGAAAAAACCTCAGCCAGGGAGGACGATCCTGGTGGGAATAGAACGCCAGACCTTCCGCTCACTAATCCACGCCTTAACAACCTCGGTCACCCGTGGCGGTAAATATTCTGCTGATGAATAACTGAAGTATACTTGCAATCGAAATGCTTTTTACTATATTAGTATTTTTGGTTGAAGATAATAAAACAATGCGGCAGTATAAAAAGGGAGCAGGTTGCATCAAACAGTTGCTAAGCGCCTCTCTGACAGAACACATTTGAATTCCGCTTGGCTCAAGCTGTCTCTTTGATGTGTTATACTATAATATACATAACGTCGACTTTATGTATAGCGCAGATACCGACAATAAAGGCTTCGTCCTAAGACCTGCGTCATTGACACAGTGCGTAACGGAAAAGAAATAAATAAACATATTATTTAATGCACAGACTGAAATTCTGAACCACTAAACCTTATGGTGTACACTTCCATGAAGAATTTTCCAATAATGAACTATCTGATGGTGCGTTGTTCACGCTATAAGTCCTTATACCTTTCGGTACAGTTTAACTCCTATATTAGTCTTCTTACACAGCCTCGTGTGTTCACTACTATGCGTATTTGGATTATAACTATTTTGCAACCTCATATTTTTAGCGTAGTTTCATGAACTTTGGCGTCTATAAAGAATTGACATGTCGTTTCAATATTGTTTTAGGAAACGTGACTCCGAAAGCAAAAAGTTAATTTTGGGTATTTATTATAAAACTAAATCGTAAGCACCACAACACAAACAATAAAACAGCTCACAAATATTGTACAAGCTGTAGAAATGTTATGCATTACTTCTTATTGCTTAAAATAAATTAACGTTGCAGTTTATCTTTGTTTCTACACTAAGAATACACTTCCTGCATCACATTGATTCCATGTTTTGCGTATATTTAGTGCAGAAGGCTCCTGCTTTCAGTGGTTTTGTAATGAGTGCAATACTTTTTTCTGAGATTTTAATATTTCCGAACTACGTCTGACTATTAAACCAGTAGCCCGCCAGTCATTTAAAGCGAACTTGCAAGCATTCCTCATAGTGCCTCTTGTTGAAAGTATAAGTATGAATGCAAGTAGCTCGAGAAAATCTCTTCAATTCTACCTTGCATTGCTGATTTCTGGAGTTTGTGAAACCTAAAGAATGGAAAATTTCCTTTTTCCTAAATATATATGTTCAATTTTAAAATGGTACTGAATTTTCAAGTCATCCCTTCAACCTGATTTTTCGATGATACCTACTGTTCCATTTACAAACTGCGCTTTCAGTCCTCATAGTTCTTTACCAGCTGAGACAGAAACGAATACTTAATGTTTGGAGGCCTGCGCTTTTTCGCAAATCTCCAAATGGAGTATCCTGCTCAGAACACGATGCTGACAACTGATGAATTGAGGTGTGGCGACGCCCTTAGTTGCAAAACATTTTTGCAGTTTGACTACACTTCCACTTTTTGGTCCGTATTAACATCGGTTGCACCAGCAATGATCCTTTTAACTGCATTCTACACATTGTATTCATTTGCTTTAGTAATTATTTGGGTCTTGTCATTTTTCAAACGCAATGCATCCAATTTTACTACACTTCTTTAACTTTAAGTACCATTATTTGATATTCATTTTCCTCAATGTGTTTACCATCAAAGTGTAAGGAAGCTGTTCTGTATGTAATGGTTTAATCCTTTCCTCCTTTAATATGACAACAAACTTTCTAAAATTTGACTCATAAATTGCAGCTTGGTTCGAAGTTGGAATGTCAATACCATCATGTGACAATTGTTGGCATATTTTAACACTTTAGGTTGTTAGCCAGTTGAGTCTTCGTGTGGGTAGAAGAGAACTCTCATCATCGCCATTATCACTAAATTTGCTGCACTCACTTTCAGGCTTAAATCCCCTAATAGCACCAATGTAAGATGTTGATGTTGAACCTGAAGCTATTCAGTCGGAAGTTTTCGTTTTTTGAAGGATGAATTGCATCTTGACCAGCAGAGTAATTCATTTCTCCTTTGCTTTCCATTTATATCGAGTGTTATTGCTTGTCTTCAGCAAATTTTACTTGGGACGACTTTTTTTTTAAACTGAATAGTATTAATTTCGTATCTTTGTTTTTCGGGAAATGTTTGCCGACTAATGACACAGGATAAATTTTATTTTACAAAAAGTAAAAAAAGTTATAACCCTATCTATAGTCTTGTATTGGATAAAGTTTCAGAGTAGTTTTTCGAAATCCTTTCATGTTCTGTACGTCTTCAGTGCCCCTATACTCAGTGATTTACCATAGAGGTAATCCAGCATGATTCATTCTCTTACGTCCAAAAACTCTGTATTATCATCCACGAAAAATTACTTTTCTGCGCAATATAAGCCTAATGCTTATAATCAACATTGCAGAGCGTTCTAAATCAATAGCGGAAGATTGATAAAAAAGTGTTATTTAATTATATTTTAGAAGCAAACCTTTAAACTTATCTACGATAAAGAATAATTAAAAGAACAATATGTATGTAATCCCTAGCTACATATGAGACAGTAGATTCCCATCCCACGCAAACAACCACGATGGTTATAAGAAGACTAAATTAGTATCAAAAGTTTAAGGCATAACATTTTAACTATAAGCAGGAAGACAAGTATCTTTACAAATATCACAAAGCCGTCCATATGGTAAAACAGAATCTTTTGTTACATGAGAAGGGCTGATGGAGGGTCATAAACGGCTCAGACCCCTTCTTCTCGCAATAACCACGGTGACCCTGAAAATGGCTATATACCATTAAAATCTTTTATGTAAGGCAAACAAAGGAACATCGACTGTTGCACCCCCTAGGAACAATGTATTACGCAAACTTCTTCGTAAACAGAAAACGAAAAACAAGTGTATCTTTTCACGCACTGAATTGTAACACGCCCGCCTCAAGTCAGAAGAAGCGCCAAAAGATTTACCAATCAGAAGGTTTCGTAACATAAATCATAATGAACAGTCAATGAGGGACAGTAAAATAATTAAAACAGCAAGTTAACTAGAATTAAAACTCAAGAAGCGTCATACGGACCTCAGACTGTAGCCAGATAAATCTATCGTATAGAGACGAATTCAGTCAGTCTGCAGTTTGTAGTCAGCAGTTAGTCAGTGGCTAGTGGGAGGAAACCAGTTAGTTGGAACTTGGAAGGCAGTTAAGTGAAAGTTCGATCCAGTTGTAGCTAAGTTGCATTAGGAAAAACGCATTGAAAGAGGCAATTATTGTGTGTTATCAATCTCTAACTTTCTCCTAAGTGATTTTCGCACCGTAACAAACAGTTGATTGAAATATGAGCCACATATAGTCGAAGTTGCTTACCGTCAATTGCCATTAACTAACTTTAACCCCTGTGTGTAAATATTTAACACCAACAAAACTCGTGTGAATTTGACTCATTTTGTCTCCATTCACGTGCCAAAAACCTGTTCACTTCATCGACCCGAGAAGTGTTTTACATTCCAAAAAAAAGCCACTATTTAGAAGTCTCATATAGCTGGAGCAGAAGAAGACCGAGACATCACAACGCAGTCTCATTCTCCGAATCAGCGCTCGGAGAAAAGAATCGAGAGTTACATCAGGAAGACTTCCGCAACCAGCGTACTACCCCTATCTCGCCCAACCCAATATCTTCCGGACGGTTGTAAAATAGGTAAACCAAAAAGCAATCCATTCCAGGTATAAATACCTATCAATTAATTACCATTCATCCTCTCATCCTCTCAATTAATAATAATCCTTATTTTCCGCAGTACATATTAAAAGAATCGCGAGCAGGGATAAATTTCATTTTTGTAACCCTTTCTTTTCGTTAAATAACACGTTTTCTCTGAGAGTGTTCTAAAGCGAAGTGCTAAAACATTTTACAGGTTTCACTGTCCTGCAAAGTTCTTGTCAGGTTAGCTGTTTTAAAAGTGCTTACAGAGACAGCGGCGAGCTAGCGAAATTATGTCTTATAGGCACATACAGGCATGCATACTACTGTGAACGAATTGATGTTGCTATTAGTTCTTATTCTTGTTCTTTGCTACTCTGAATTCCTGCGTCTTATATTTTATTTCATAGAATGCTTTCAATGAATTTTGGTTTTAATGACAGTCAAGACTAGTAACAATCTAAAGAGAGCGAAATACAATATTTTATAAGGATATACGTATATAATTATATGCATGATTCTGAGAAAAACAAAGGGGAAATTATTTGTATTACTTATGAACTTCCGTAAAAATAAATCTCTAGCAAAAAAGTGACACAAAAAGCATATCATGTAATGGAACTTGACTTTTCACCATAGCTTAAAGAGTTATTGATACCAAAAGTTGGTACAGATTAAGCTGCTCAACTGTTTAAATGTAAAAGAGACATCATTTTTTAAAGCTCGCAAATGAAACGTATCTCTTGACGCTTAAAAACAAGCATATTCTCAATGGCTGACAATTGATAACCTTCACAGCCAATCATTTACACTAAAGATTCTTTTTGTTGTTGATTTGGTTTATTTATGGACGCTCTTTAACACCTGAAGCCATCAGCGTTTCATTCAATTCAGGGCGCGAAACGGACAACAAATTTACTCAGAGGCACCTTCTTTCAGGTTTCAGGTTCTTTATTGTGCCGTAAATCTACGACATGGGTCCCATGGCTTTACTTCCCTTCCAAAGGAACCATACTTAGGATTTTACGCCCAAAAATCCATCGATCCTGGCCAGAATTGAACAATCTCGGAGACAAGTATGGTTGCCACTACATAACCAGGACCGACTCTAAAGATACGTAGCACTAAGTTATAGTACAGCAGTTAGTGTTCAGTCATGTAGTATTGTAGCCTGTTATCATGAAAATGGCATATACATTACTATTTCTTATGCAAATCATTTAGTTGTTTCAAGAGATGAAGGAAATTGTTTCAACTAATTTACAACAGTAAATTATAAGTAAAAGGCACAATTAAAATTTTTCAAGATATACCTACATACCACAAAGTACATGTCTGATTTAAATTTGAACACCATCCCATTCAAAACAATCTCCTTATGCAAGAAAAACTAACATCTTTTTCACTTTGTGAAAGATCCCTTGAACTCCTGTTCTCGAAGTTTGTCCAGCAGATTCTGCAATCTCTTTCACGAAGTTCAAATACCATTCCATCAGCTTCTGCTTCATCATCTAGAAAATGCAGAAATAGTAGAGGGGTCAACTCTGGCGAGTAAGGCGGGTGAGGAAGGGCGAAAAACTTATTCTTTAGTAACGCTTTGTGAGCAGGTGCATTATAGTGATGGAGCATTCAAATATTCTCGCACCAAATTTTAGAACCTTCATGCTGAATATGCTCTCTCAGATGCCTCAGAACAATCCTTAAATGATCTTTGACGAACTTTATGAACAATTCGCTTAATTTTTTTCCACATTTCGGGGTCTTTGTTCGTGAATGATCACCTTGAACTCTCGTCATCTTTCAGCGATGTTCCGTTATTTTGTAAGCTTAAGCACTATTCCAAACATCTCGCATTACTCATTGTTTCAGGCCTGTCGAATCATTTCAAAGGTCTCCGTGTAAGATTTGCGGAGTTTGACGCAGAATTTGATATTAGATCTCAGCCGTAGTTTGTAGTCCTTAATGAAAACGCAAATCTTCCCATGCACGTGATAAAGACTTGTACGGCAGAGCTACCGAAGCTCATAGAATGACACTACTGGCAAAATGACACTTGCTGTTACTAACCGACGGTTTACTGGGGCTGAAGTCCCGAACGGTAGCGAAGAAAGCCGAATTCCGCCCGAACGGTAATTAAAGGGATAATGTGGAGTTGTATCGTTCTTTGATAATGTTTTATTATTATTATTATTATTATTATTATTATTATTATTATTATTATTATTATTATTATTACTGTTGTTAAACTTAATCTAACCTAACGTAACCTAACCTATGAAAAATAGAATTTATTGTATTAAGAAGAGTGTAGACAAATTATGAAGATTACAAGAGAGAAAAAATGATTACAAGCGAGAAAAAAGTTTACTCCTGGGGATTCGAACCCACCATCTGGGAATTCGTAGTACTACATTGTAGCCATCTGATTTAACAAGGCTGTATGTCTATTGAGGAAATTATATACCTAAAGTAATCCCTACTGTTAAAAGCGTAATCAGTGGGCTTTCTACGCTACCGTTCTGGAGTTCAGCCGCAGAAGCCGTCGGTTGGTAACGTAAACTGTAATGACTAATGAAGATCGCTGTGCGCACATCCCATGCTCCCCTATGTGTTTGGGCTATATGCCTAGTCTTGGACATTTTTGATAACAACTCATAGAATTTCCATTTGGAAGAACTGGTCCCATGTTCAGGTAAGCACTGGTGTAAAATAATTTGTTATGGAACCGTGTAATATAATACGAGTTACCAATAGGGTTAAGCAGTTGTTTGTTGTCGGGCTGATCGCTGTCGGGATAGAAAGTGACAATTTGCGTACGTAATGCACATAAATTATTGGTGCTATTTGGCATATGTCATAAAATTAGCATTATTACATGTCACGTGTCAACACTAATAACAAATGATAGAAAATTCTAAAACAAATTAATTAAAATGTGTATGTCTGATACTGAAATGAAATTAAACTATAGCGTAAAACAAACTTTATAAGTAATGGAGCACACCTGCTACTGTAAATCAGTAGCGAATAACAAAATGGATGCACAACATGTATAAGCTACTGAAAATTTTATGTGTTTCCTTGGCCCAGCTTCGTCTAGATCATTTCTCATTCTAGGAAGAACAAAAATTATAGATCAACACAGTTTGTCCGAGTATTCAAAAGCACTGACTTGTTTTATATAATAGAGCCCGGAAGTTAGGAAAAATGTCTTTCATATCTGGGTAGATATATTTAAGAATCAGATGGGAATGAACATTTGAGGTAGGTAGGGCCAGTTGTTATTTTGCCTTTTTTTTTTTTTTGGCTTGTATTGCCTTTTGGCCTGTTTTGGATCGTTATGCATTTTTGTCTGTTATTAATTACGCATTTTAAAAAGCATATAAAATGTCAATATATCGAAGTGAAAAAAGTTATAAAATTTAAATGGCATATTCATCTAACAAAAATATCTATTTCAGAATTTTCTCATGCATTTATTTCTTTTCAAGGAGACAAAAACTTTCTCTCCAACTCATTCACTTAAGTTATTTAACTAGCAGAACCTTCATTAGTGAAAGGAACAGACGGTTATCTCAAGTATACGAATACCAGGAAATAGAAAGGACAAGGGAAGTACTGTAGTTTTGAATAGTCCTGGCGAATGACCTTGTATCGATCTCCACGACACAATTCTAGGACATTTTTGGTGGGGGTAACTTCTCAGCTGCATAAATGTAACAAACAATTGCAAGCGAGAAAGATGAGAGCGATATAGCTGTGCAATAATTTGCCCCTACACTGATTTCATTAGGGCAAAAATAGAGATACTAACCTGAATCCTCTATAATTAAAATTAACTCGGCTAGATACCACTATGCATCTTTTGCTCATTCGCCAGCACTATTCAAAACAACTTTAATTTGTTTTGATCAACATTTCCATGATGTTCTGAAAGTTTATATTATGTTGTAACTGGTATGAACCCTTCCGAAATAGTTTGTTTTAAATGTGCTCCAATCTTTCATTGGAAGTAAAACGCTCTTTTTTCATATGAAGAATGTTCTCTCTGACAAGTATCTGACTTACACCTTGAAAATACATTTTGTTGTTGCTTGTATCCAAGAAAAATAAGCCGAAGTACTATAATTATGAGATAAAGAAAGTATTAAGTTTCTTAAATACCTATTGTCATTAATAATGAATGAGAGTACTCTGTTTTGCTTTTAATAAATACATATTTTAATTATATTATACTCTATCTTCAGTATTTAAGTCCCTTTTTGCCTGTCTATTTTAACCAAAATAAATGCCTGAAATTCTAAAGTATATTTGCAAATTAAACTAAAATTGCTATTTTTGTGATTAATTGTAAATTTTTGTGGTTTTTGTTGAGAATACATTAAACAAGCTTTTCAATAAGTAAATGATTACGTAAGGCATGAGTGGAGTCGGAAAGTAATAAAATAAAAATTAAATATTCACGAGCTAGGGCAAATGTTATTAATTATGAACATAATTCTATTTAGAGGCACAACTACATTATCTACATTCCGGACAAGTTTCCCAAACTTACTTTCTGGAGCCCGTCTAAAACTGATTTGCTTTAATCATTAGTTTCTTAAACATTATTTTCATTCTCTGTAAGATTCTGATACGTTAACTTGGACAATAATCTTCCTGAAGAATGTCAAGGTGAAGAGAAAAGCTCTAGGTGATTGTCTATAGATAGACAAGGGCTAGGATGAGTTATACAGAATTAGCTTATCTTCTTAACTTAGTTTTATTCTTGGATTCGATTGGTAAGAATGGAAATTGATATTTCATTACTTCAGTCTTGGTCATTGATTGGATGTTTGTGCCTACGCTCTCTCCGAGAGGAAAGGAAGAGGTGAAGGAGTTACTACCAATGTTTCCAGACAGAGACCCCAAAGCTGGTGGAGCCCCCTCCAAGGAATTCGAGTCCCCCAAGAGAGCCGTTTCCAAACCACACGCCAGGGCAGAAGTCATTCCAAAGCGCAAAACACTGTCACGCCGCACAAAGCACCATCCCACCTCTCCTGGCACTTTCAACCCTTTAACAGTGCAAACGGAATGAAACGGGAGGGAAATCGGTAAATTCGTGAAAAATAAATATCCATTTTAGCATTCGCCTAAACTACAGGAGAAACCACGAAAAACCGTAGGGGAATTTGAATCCCAAGCGTTGCCAGCTGAGCCACTCCTCTCGGTTAGTTATATTCTTACTGTCACATTAGGCAACAATCTCTCCTTTAATTAACAGCGTTAATTACTACTGTGCGTTTAGAAAAGGGCTCAGAAGAGGAGTTCAGATATGTTCTGAACAGCTTGTCTCGTTAAGCTGGTTTAGATAACACTGAATGTAGTGAGTACTGGACAGCAAGAAATTTGTTTTCCACAGCATAAACAAAAAATATGTAGTCCTTCAATTTTCACTCTCTCCGTTATGCTAGAACTTGTGCTTAGGATGTGAAATATTCGTGTACCGGAAACCTATTTACAGCAAACTAGGAGTGAACGATGAGTAGCCTATGCAATGCACAGTAGTAAGGGAACAGATGAAAAATACATTACTTCTGTTCACCTAATTTTTGTAATCTTAACAACTAATGAAGGGAGAAAAAATGTTGGCATTGAATATGCTAGTAACAAAGAGCTCCTTGCAGCATTTGACCCAAAAGTTTATCACTATAGTTAAGATATTAAGAGTATCAAAAACCCGTGTTTCAACTTGTGGCATACTTCGGGCTTTTCCTGTCTTAATAAACTTTCCTATTTCTATTCGTTTATATTATAAAGTTAGTTTCATGACATTTCAATTCCACTTACAACATGCCACTCTTTTCAAAGTAATGTAAACGTTAATTCCGTGAAGTTAATATGGCTCAGATAATAGGGGAAAGTTCACAGTTGGTTTATATGCATATTATGAGTCAGATGGTAAAAAAAAAAAAAAAAAAAAAAAACTTGGAAGTGAAATTATATGAGTCCTGGAGCTCTCCAGCTGAAACTGAAAGTTGACATGAAGTGGAAGTTGAAGTACAGCCCAAAGATGAATTTTTAAAGAGGTTTCTTGTGAAGTTGCGGCCTTTGCTTTTACTGCGCAGATGCTTTTCTGTTTTTGTTTTTTTCCGTCATTACCATGAGCATGGAAAATTCTCACATACAGACGTGGCTCAGATTATTGGATCATCATTTCCCTTCGCGTGTTGGCATCGAAGTTTATCTGTTTATCAACAACATTTCACCTGCGTCTGCACTTAGAAAGTTTCTTTGTATCTTATATATACCATAAATGGCTTCATGCTTGTATGACAGTGCTTTATTGCAAAATAAACAGAATAAATTTCTTAACAGTATTCGTTTTGTATACCGTTAACATTTATAATATTAAAAGAGTGGACAATAAAAATATTATTTCTCTAATTAATCTAAACCTCAAATATTAGGAAACAAACAGAGAAGTAAATGTTCAGTGGGGTGTATTTTAATGTGAAAATAAGAAATTGCGACAAACATTGCAATCGATTCATGAGTTTCTATACATACGATATCCAGAAAACGGTGTACACTATGGCCCATTAAGTACAGTTTTATAGTAATACACATTTGTCATAGATCCCCGTGTACAAGTACTTATAATTGTACACGAGGAAATTTTTATGCAGATACAATGAAGGCCAAATGCTACACTTTTTTTCCATTGATAATATGAAATATGCTTGACAAAAATGCAAATAAATAAACATGGTGCGGTAAAACTGCGCATATGCCTAAAGAAAGAACGCTAAAGTTACACGGGAAGAGTAATGATGGGGAAATAATGGGCACTGGTAGATAATCTTAAATAGCAGCTTTGTACGAATTAGCTGTTCTTTACCGCAATTGTTTTTTTCAGAAATAACTGAAAATACCCATAACTGCACTACTTATACAACCATCGGATTTAGTCAAAGGTAGTTCCGGTAAGGCAAGAATAACTTGCAACAACATGATAGATGTGGATGGAGACCTTATTGAAGTATCCCTCATGTTTCCAAAGTCTTCTTAACTCGTCTTAAACTGACCAATAATTAATGTTGGAAAATTCATCTGAATTTTCCCCTCCAACGTTCGGGAAATACGACATGCTACAGCTGGCATTGAGTTCCTTTCAGTTTCACAGTTTGTTTACTGTCATTTATATGGATACAGGATGATTTAACAAATGCTTAGATATGAACCACAGAGGGCACTTTGTACGATTCTCATTCATTATCTCACATTCTTCAGCCCTGCGTCTCAGATAAGCGCATACTGACAAAGCACTGTAAAAGAAACAGGCAGGCCGTACAATGGGCACCTCCAAACGCTCCAATTTTCATTTAATTTCTGGACAGGCATTTTCAGACTACGCTTAGAAAATGGAGCGGTTCTTCATCTCACATGTTAATTTTTATAGAGAAGCAATTCCTCCAGTGTGCGAGGGCAGATCAACTTGAGAACGAAAGGGAGCTGTGAGCGTGTTGAAGTGTGTGCACAGTATCAGCTTAGTGCAAGTGTAACATTGAATGGAGTCCTTCTGTGAACCTAGTGGTTTGTACAACTGTTCGACCATAACATTTCTCGCAAAAGAAGGAAAAGTGCCGAAGGGTATCCATGATCGCATGCTTGTAGTTTATGGTGCGTCTGCACCATCATACAATGAATTCATGTGTCGGAGCTAGCAGATTAAGTGGGGTAGAAAGTTGATTAAAGATGTCCCTCAAGCTGAGCGACCTGTGGAAGCAACTTTCAGAGAAATGTGGGAAAAAGTTGAGGATTTAATTTTGACAAATTAGAAGCAATTGGTATTTCGGTAGATACAGTTTGGAAAAATAAGTGACGAAAATTAGGACATGGCCAAGGTTAGTGCAAGATGGGACCAGGCTGTTTCTGTTCCACGATAATGCACCAGTGCACATGTCAGGCAAAACGTGAGCTGCTATCCAAGAAATGGGTTTCAGCAGCTAAACTCTATAGTCCTGATTTCATTCCTCGGATAATTCCCCATTCCGAATTTTGAAGAAATACCTTCGTGGGCAGCAGTTGTCAAGTATAGCAGCCAATCATGCTACCATTTGTGGTAAAGAATAAAACATATTCTTCATATTTTTCACAGTTTGCTGATACGAATGGGGTTGGGATGGATATGCGTGGATTAGAACAGGTGTTCTGAATCTTAAAGTATTAAGGAAGGATGAAAACGTAGAGGCGTGTGCATTCTATGGAGAAATAGAACGATGTTGCACAATCAATGTCTGTAAATAACGTGCAATAAATACATATGATTATTATTATTATTATTATTATTATTATTATTATTATTATTATTATTATTATTATTATTATTATTATTATTATTACCACTATCACCTGCAGAAGAGCTGTTTTAATGGGCTGGGTTGCCGCCGAGCAATACTCCATGCACAGTTCTACTGTTGCGAATTGCTTGGAGCTTCTCTGTATTCAAAGGCAGGACTCCAGTTGTGATGACTCTGGATTCCTGTTCGCAACTTACAAATGAAGCAATGTGGGTTGCAAATCTCTATTTGGCATTCCTTGGATTAGAGTAATCGCTTCTCCATTCGCCATCGTCCACAGTTAAACACGAATATATCTGCGGATCAAGCGTTTGATGTTTGTTTGCTCTGCTAGTTAAATTCACTAAATCTGCTGAGAAACGTTCGTTCGGGGATCGTCCTCTAAGTAAATTTCCGTCATAAGTTAACATAAGAATAAGGCAAGTCATATAGATCTCTCAAGGAGATTTTAAATCCAAAACTGCTTCCTAAATGTGATACGTTTTGAAAACATCAAGATGCCCCATATCCTGCTATAAAAATAAAATGTAATAAAATATTATTTTCTACTTAATTTTCCTTCAACAATAAATAGTAATTTAAAAGAAAATTAATATTCAGAGCATTAATAGATACATTTAGTATGTAAGTGGATTTTCGAATATCTGTTCATTCAAGAAATGTCACCATAGTAAAAATAAAGACTTTGCATTACGATAATCTGGAGGAAAATTTACGTCATATCAGCATGTTTCATTCACCAGTTAACAGACGGACAAAATTCCGCTAACGATCTGTTTCCCCAAATAATAACTCATATTAAGCACCCACAGTAGTTCAATAGCTTGAGTTGGTGCACTTTGTAAAATTTCAACGCCCAATTCCAACTCCGAAAGATCTTCTGGACAATGAATAAAATTGATCAGCCATGTGTTTTTATATTAAGGTTCAGAATAAATTGCCAAGAAGCCCCCTCCAATGGCTAGTTGTAAGCGAGCACGTTCTCTGAGCAAGATACCACAAACGCAGAGATATATATTTGACCAAAGAAAAAAAGTCTGTTTAACCATTTGTCTTGTGTCCTAATGGAAAGTACTTTAAATACTAACAACAGTTGCGAAATAATTATTTTTATTATTCGTGTATATATCTTCTTTCAATTGGCAGATTTTACGACGGTCTTATTATTAGAACATAAAAAGAAAATCCTTTATGAAAAATGCTTTACAATCATTAAAGTGATGCGCAAAAGCGTGTAGTATGCATTTAAATGTATTAATGGATCATAGGTATTACAGCATTTAATATAATATATATATATATATATATAATAAACCGCCTGTGGTGCCTCAGTAGTAAAAACGGGCGTTAAACACTACTCAAAAAAAAAAAAAAAACATTTAATATTATTAGAAGTCCAAGAAGGAGGGAAACCATTGCAAGCTGTATTACAAGTCGATCATTTGGCAAATAATGACCTAAATTTCTTCTACAACAAAATTATGAATGAATTGAAGTGAATTGTACCGTACAAATGACGCTGAAAAATCCTCTAAACCTTCAGTAAACTATTGTATATAATAAGTCCATTATTTAAAACCAGACTTATAATTTGTGATCATACAGTTTATTTGTCAATATCGTCGATAAACCAAATTCACACTCTTAAAACGCCTAATGAAAAGCCAAACACGTTTAATTATATACGTTTGTTTATGTAAACTGAGTCTTCGGGGCTGTAAGGCCGTGATCCAATGAGATTCTTCTCCATCTTCCCAAACGTTTCGTCCACGACTGCGGTGGACATCATCAGAGGTGGTCTTCGGGATAGTAGAATTTTTTGAATAGTGTTTAAAGTCCCTATTGAGGCATCACAGGTTGTGACACTGATGATATAAGAAATGAAATGATAAACTGGGAATGGATATTTTTAAGGACGGTCCTGGTGGGAATCGAATCCCAGACCTCCCGCTCACGAGACCGCGCCTTAACGACCTTGGCGGCTTCTTGGACTGACTCGTTAATGGAAATAGTGGTGATATATAAAGGGTCATTAGAACATATGGTGACCGGTCCCGCGGGCTCTCTCCACTGCGCGAGAGAACCGGGAGTTGCCGGGAAGATTGTGCAGTCAGAGACGCAATCCTCGCCCAATAGTAGATGCTGGAAATGTTGACCTTCCGTTCTCAAAGAGGCAGCGCATCTCATAAAAATGTTCTCGCTCACCCGCAGGAATCACAAGTTCTGTAGTGTACGAGAGTTAGAACGATACACTTTGTAATCGGAAGCTTTCACGGCCGGAGTCAGAATTATAACTACAAGTTTCTTCCGGGCTTAGAAGCCGCGGTCTCTTGGAGCTAAGGAGTCCAAACGTTTCATCCTCAACTGCGGAGGACATCTTCAGTTGCACGGTCCGAGTCTTCTGGGCGAAGGTCCTGCCACGACTGAAATGCCAGCTGGAGGTGTTATATTTATATATGAACTGCTCGAAGGGGATTGGTTCGGCTGGAGCAGAGGGGTTGTACTCGGAGGGCGGGGCATCTCCGTTCTGATCGGTGATTGGTTCGCATGAATTTTGCTATTGTGGGCTTGTTTTATGTGCTCTAATATCTAATTTTGCTCAGTTTGAGAGCCTCTTCCTTGTTGTTGAAATTATTAGGATGCTTGTAGATTTCTATGGCTTCGCGTTGTAATCTAGCGTGGTAGTATGGTACTGAAGATAGGATAGATGATACACTTTGTCTTTCAAAGAACCTCATTAAAAAAATCGCAACTAGTTAAGTCAGGGAAACGAGGGGGTCACAAATCAACACTTATAATTGCGTCATGAAACACCTCTTTCCTTTCATTTAATAATTCGGCTGTCGTATGTGCTGTTGCAGAACCTTGTGGAAACCAACCATGAGATATTTCCTCTTCTGTCAAGCGATCAAAAATGGTACTAGAATTAGTCTCCGATATCGCTCTGCATTAATTGTTTCATTAAAGAAAAACATGAAAGATTTAAAATGTTTTAAACCAATAAAATCCACTCACGGCGACAGAAGTCGCCTCATTTGTATATAATGTATTAATCGGTATAGTTTATTTATTACGTTTAAGCATAGCTGTAAGTTAGGTCTAAGGTGTCATGTACTTATTATTATAAGTGTTTAACAAAATCAGGTCCCCCAAAAATGCAATATGCAAACAAATAAGGGACATACAAAAATGACAGATGCAAACAGGTTTCTGTCAATGGCAGGGACACTCCCCCATCGTGTATGAGTTTGGGCTCTAAAACACTCAAAAATAATAATCAACCTAAAAATTGTACACTTATGTAAAAATAAGCCTGCAAGCCCATCCATTGTTTATTCCTGAATAAACAATCTGAATCTGAATCTACGAGTAGGTAGCTGCATCGTCTCCAAGAAGATCACCGCAGTCGTGGACGTAACGCCTGGGAAGGTGAAGCAGATGACCCCATTGTGAAACGGCCTTACAGCCCTGAAGACTCAATTTACATAATTGACTACGGCCGTGAAAGCCTACGTTCTACAATTGATGCTGAAAATTGCAGTTGTTATTATATAATTGCTGTTTCAATAATCAAACATTGGTGTTATTTTGCTCAGCAGAAACACTGTATTCCTTACAACTGTGGAAGAAAATAATGCATTTAAGGCTAAAGAACAACATTTGCTGTATTTTTAAATAGAAGGCGCTTTTATTTTAGAAGTTACGTTTAGCTGCAGTATTTTAATTAACCATGGTGATGTTTAGTTCAAATTTTGAAAATTGTATTTTTTATAAGTTATTGTTACATCGGTTACTCTTTGCTTTTATTTCCAGTCTGGTGACCGGTTAAGAATTAAGAGTTGTGACTAGTGCAGCTTGTGTTTGAACAAAGTAGGCCTTTGAGAGGTAAAACTCTGCTACTAAGATCAATAGGATCTTAATTTTACAATAAATCTTAGTATTTTCAGAAATTATTATATTTTGTGTTAGATTATCCTTTAATAAATGAAAACTTTCGTTCTATAAAATAGTTTTATTCATTCCATATTCCACTTATTCACAACGTTGCTGTGTTTCAGAAGTGTGCTCCATTAAGTTGTGTCGGAACTATGCAAAGCATGTATATTTAAATTTGTTTTGGTACATATCAGAGCTCAAAACAGGATTGAATCTGGACTGAGCTGTACGCCGATTTTCTTGTCCATAATAGGTGCTACCCACGTATTACAATATCGCACATTTTATGATCATCTTGTTCATAAGGAAAACATAGAGGTGGGGGGGGGAATTCATCCAACTAGATCGCAGAAATTTCTTTCGGAAGTCACACAGCCATGCAAATTACTGTTTATTTAATCTTACTCTGAACGTGCATGCACATAATAGCTTGAAGAGGAAACGATGTACAATAATATTTCTGCCTCTTATAGTCGATATTAGAAGCTATGCAAGTTCCTTCAATGTTATTATATCCCCTTTCCCGATGTGTTTTCAGATTGAAGGAAAAAGAAAACTTCATTTCCTGCCCTGAATTGGGTATTTATTTATAACTAAGCAGAGCTTTTCAACGATACAACCCCGAATCCTTACGTAACAGAAATCGATATCACCTACAAACGCCGTCTCACCACGGCTCAGACGAAACCTTATTAGGAACGCTTGGAACGGCAATATCCAGACCACTCAAACAGAAAAAAAGTTTATTCGTCATGATGCAAAGATAGGTTTCAGTTTGAGACTTTTAGAGTTAACATATAAATGCCGCTGATGTGAGTGCTGCAGAAAAGATGTTATTAGACATGCACAAGTTTCAAGTTTGTATTTAATTTTCGTGCATTGATCTCTTGTGCTAGTGCAATCACTTAAGATATATTATAGACACCGACATAATAAGAAGCAGAATAACAAAATCTGAAGTATATGTTTTAAGAAGCCTATCTGCAACAGCCACAGCAAATTAAGCTTTTCGTCATATATTAATACTTTGTGAATCGTAAAATATGGAGATTAATGTTGATGAAAAGCTTTTGTTTGGCAGAAAAATTGAGAAGAGCGTAAAATACAAACCTATAAATATAAACCCGCTATTTGAAAGAACTTCTATGTAATCCAATATGTACTTTAATCTTGTCACTTAACCCCTGAAATAACCAAAATTCTCACTCGAAACGTTTTCAGCGAGGATTATAAGCCTACAATATAAAGTTCTGGCAAGTTGTTTACTGACTGCTGTCTGCACATTTCTTGCGCTTAACGACAATCCCGATTCCACAGCGGCTTCCACTTGTTTGGGCCTAGCTTTACCTGTAGCACCCCGCATTGCCCAGCAATCGTCAAAAATGGATAGATACAAATATGTTCTTATAAACCAGGACAAGCTAGATAAACCGGATGAAAAGGACAGGATTTAAATTTAAATTTGTGAGCTTGTTCTCGTTGTTGACAGACAGGGATAATAACGTCTAAATAATCTTAATTCATCTTAGTCAATGCTGTTCTGCAGTTCCTCTAATGTTAATATACACCTATTTCTTAACTACTCTAAAAATAAAAATCACAGGAAGTTGTTCTTTACTAACTCCTTATGGAATCAAAAGAAAGGGATACCAAATAAATACTCGCTAGCATTGTACGATACCTCACTCTTACCCGATAATAACCATCTTCAGTAATAGCCCAGACGCACCCGTAGTCATCAACTGCAGGGACAGCCATACTTCGGAAAGTCAGGCCCAGAAAATGGATAGAGTAGTGTTTGACTCCCGTTTTTACTACTGAGGCACCACAGGTGGTAACACTGATGATACATGAGATGAAATTATATATTGGTAAATATATTGATATATATATATAAATATATATATATATATATATTTGAGGAAGGAAGTGTTCCAGGCCTAAGTTTAGGTTACCTCCCCGGCAATTACCAGTTATAAGGACTGAGGAAAACCTGGAAAAGAATCCAGTCAGGGAGGACGGTCCTGGTGGGATTCGAACCCCAGACCTCTCGCTTACCAGTCCGCACCTTAACGACCTCGGCCACCCGTGGCGGTCAGAAAATGGATAGCATGATACTTTGTTCTAAAGCAACTTGTTAACTAATAACTCGAGTTAAATGCATGATCAACTCCCCGAGGACACGTTCACGGTAAAATTTGAAATCTATTTCATAAACGTGCAATTATTGTGCGTGTAAATAAATGCAAAAATTCGTTCTTAAATTACAAAAGAAGTCCTTATGTTTGTGTTAAGTATACCACTTCCGACCTGGATGCAAGTATGTTTCACTATACAGAGCCTTCATTTGGACGCGTGGCCGGTTTAATGCAGATTTTCCTGCCCTGTTTCTAACCCCCTCCACTTTTCCTCCTCTCTGTGTGCTGACGCGAATCTTTGTGCTGTACAGGAATTGAACGTTGTGAGACCACGTTTTTTCAGTGTTATAGTGTATTAGTGCTGTTATAATGCCAAAAAGCCCGTATACTTTAGCATATGGAATTTTCATGTATGATTCCTATGTCATAACAAACCCATATAGAGAAGTGAGATGGCGATATATAGACAGATACCCTGCTGTTCGTGCGCCTCACAGAGAAAGGTTCGTAATTTTGTGAATAGATTTAGGTAAACGGGATCTGTTTTTAAACCGAAAGTTAAATGCCTTCTTTGCAGAGGAAAAACTCAATAACATCGAAGAAAAGTTAGAACGAAATCCAAAGAAGTCTCTGAGAGGGCTTAAACAGGAATCAGGAATTTCGCAAACCCGGCTTGGAATGCCCCTAAAATTTTAGCATTAAAACCCTATAAGATATAGTTCAGGAATTGCAACCACGCGATAATGTGAGTAGAGTTAATGTCTGCAATTGGGTGTTGGATAATGTTAAGGTTGACTCTATTTACTCCCCCCCTTTTTGCGAAGCATAGTTTCATTTACATGGCCATGCAGCGACACGAAACAATAAATACTGGAGTGCAGAAAATCCCACTCTTGTGCACAAAATGCCATTGTATGGCAAAAATATTGGTGTTTGGTATTCTGAAGAAATCTATGTGCTTGAATTTAGGGGATTATGAATATCCAACTTTGCCGGCAAACAGCGTGCTTCCCGGTGCCAAGTAAATCCCCGTTAAGCCGGCCACGCGTCCAAACGAGGGCTCTGTATTATAGAAGTTGCCAAATTGGCCCATTCAACTCAAGTGCCTGCTACAGCGGCGTATAGGTTCCAGCTAACTTACTATGATAAAGCACGGAGTGCGCTGCACATACTGTTGGCATAGCCTGGATAGTGCTACTGCTAATATAAACTTGGAGCAACTAGCCAGTTTAGAAAGCGTTTAAAATAAGCCGGAGCTTCCCTGCATGCAGTGTATGTTGATTTAGAAATTGGTTAGGAACATTCAAATCCCTATTCAGTCAAAAGTGCAATTCACAAAAATTAGTACAGCACAAAACAATTAATTACAGAAACTAATTGCTTTCTTTTTAAACGATTATTGGGTAAGTGAAAGTTCCTAGAAACTTACACATAGTTATATCAAGGAATCCAGCCACCGTTCAAAAAGGGACATAATTTAGACAAACATACCCACTAGAGGAAAATTGGAAAGAATATATCTTGAGAAAGGTAGAATCGATGTGCATGTTAGTTCTTGTATGTGGTCTTCGCCGACCAAGTAGGGAAACTTCGATAAAAAATATGTGAATACACAGCATGAAGTTGTTATATTTCAGTTTGGAACTTCATGCGTATAAAGCTAGCATGCACGTTCGTGATTTGTGCACTTATTTTATCAAAACGTTTTATTGAGGTACCCAGAAACATGTCACTCTTTATTGTCCTTTTCCAATTTAGCTTTCTATTATTATCTCAGACATGCCCATTTATTTTAAGCTAATCAAACTGTTTCAAAGCCGACTAGTACTACACATTAAAGTTCTTTTGTTTGCTATGCTGTCTTGAATTTCAAACTCTAGCTTGTGCATAGTGCATTTAAAACTTTTATTCTTTCTTCTATTTGGCACGTAAATAAAGAAACTTTATGCTTAACACAAAACACCAGAATGTTATCCATTCAGTGATTAGGATACAAGGGTAGAAAGCACAAATAAATAGTAGTTGGTAGTAACAGGAGTGTGTTTATTACAACGGCACCAATGCAATACAAAACAACTTCAACAGGCGCGCGGGTCCAATGGACTGTATGTGCTTTAATGACACACTTGGTATGTTTGATTTACCACAAGATATTACATTAGATACTCACAATAAGATATAAAACATACATATTCAACAATAAAAAAATAAACATGAAATAAATAAAAAAATAAGCAAATAATATAGAATAAAATAAGAAATACCAGAAGAATTTTTTTAATATTTAAAATACATATATATAATGCAAAAAATATCCCATTGAAATATCCCATTGTGTATAACACACAGCTGAATTCAGTCAATTTGTTTCCCCAGCCCCCTTCCCGTTTATCAGCCTTTTCAGATCTGAGTTGTCTCATTTTTATCAGAAATTTACCTAATTTCTCTTCTCTTTCCTTGACTGTCAGTAAAGCCCAGCATGACCATTTCACTCTGTTCGATCCCGTAAAGGAGTGCGGTGTATGCTTTTCCGTGCGTTCTTCGGTACCTTTACATTCAGTCGGAATATATGTCCATAATCCCCCCCTCACAGATGAGACAAATTCTCCGCTCATATTCCATGCCCCTAATTCGAGCACCACGAGCTCCTGTCTAGTGAGTTTAGTCCCCGCTTTGATGTACTGCTCCATCCCCCATTCCGATTTTAGCCCCTTCCAGCAAAATCATCTCTCTGCATTGCGCAATTGTCTGCTGCTTATCTATATCCCTCAAGTGGTTCCTAACCTTCTGCCATGTCCTCTTTCTATTCCCCTGACCCGCCATTCAAATGGAGCCCATCCCTATTATTTCTAGTCCCTTCCTTAATTTGGGTGCCCATGTCTTGTTCCCTACCATTCGCAGCCGTTCCTGTTTGCACAATGCCCTAATTAAGGTTCGGTTTCCATGTATAATTCGCAGCCAGTACTTCACTATTCTGATTTTATACCCCATGCTCTCGCTATAAGCTCCGAATTCTCTCTTGTTTCGCAATTCGCTGTGCCCCTCCTAATTCCAAAATTACTTTCAGAAAACACGTTCTCACTGAATCTATGTTTGCAAAAAAAAAAAAAAAAAAAAAAAAAAGTATTTAAACGGACGATTCCATATTGGACGAAAAATTAGAAACATTGAAATACATTTTAAATTTTTATTTGTTTATTTATTTATTAACTTAGTGGGTTAACTACATGGTAACCTTGCACTCGCATTCGGCAGGTCTTGAGTTCAAACTTCACTTCGGGCCGGCATCCTCTGCTTTCATTTCCTATCCATTGTTTCATAAGCTGCAAAAACCAGGAGAAGGGTTGACGGTAGTGGAGTACAGTGGCGTTTGGTTTGAAAGCAGTCCTTACAAAATTCTTGGAGAGGGACTCTGTCGGCATCGCAACAGATCAACAAAAGAAAAGAAATCTGGAACTAACTAGGGACCGTAACTGCATCATCACCTGCCGCGCCATAAACTCCTTGCATCTCTTACCCCTCCCTTCCTCCCGGATGTTCAGTAGGATACAAAAACCGTCTTTGCGTTTTCGTGTCAGAAATTCTACTCCGTCTCACTTAACCTAACCCAATACAACTCTTTTTACATGACAACATATAACAAAGAATGTTCTTTAGTGAAACAGGATATCCCAAGGTCTAATATTTGTCTTTAAAATTTCTCCAAATTTGACGCATTTTATTAAAATTAACTTATTTATCTTTCAAACTGCTTAAATTAAAAATGTGAACAACAGATCACTTTATAGCTCATATCTTGCCAAACATAACGATTTGTAACACATAATTAACAACCGTACAACAATTTTCTTTAATATACATTTAAACGATATCCACACAGAGACAATGAAAAATAAACATCGCAAAACTGGAAATTATTAAGACAAATAAATATAATTAACACAACCGGGAAGATTTTTAACTGTTTTAATTATAACAGGCCTGAAAGTTTAAGAAGTATTACAAATAAATATACTTTTCAGATTTGTGCTCCAGGTATACGAGAATATAGAAAAAAATGCAAATGGCAAAAGCTCTGCACGCCAATAGAGTCACCACACAACACTCTCAAGTTAAAGTAGTACACCTGACGTCTTGCTCAGTTTCGCAGGAACACAGTAGACGCAACTAATAAAACTTGCATGTTCCAAATATTATTTATATGGCAGTTTTTATTCAAGTAATTTGTCAAAGCAATAGAGAGACGAATAACGCGATTTTATCACTTTCTCTCAGGAAGTTAGTAAACAGTGAATTTATTTATTTCCTGTTAAAATATTATATTAAATATGGCACATACACTTTTTAGTACGTGTGCTACCAGATTTTAATACCAAATTTTCTTGAAATGTGTAACATTAATCTTTTTGAGTTTATCCTTCTTAATGGTTGACTTTCACAAATATACGATAAGTTTATTTCATTGGGTAAAGTAATACAAACTAATGAGCTATAGGCTTTTACATAATCACTATTTCTTAACCGCCTTGAAATATTTTCCCAAGATAAAAGAGAAAGAATGGCTTACAGTTTTCGTTGAATACATCTTTATAAACCGTTATGTCACTCCCCTGTTTAAGAGTGACGAAAGCATAATATGTATCAGCAAAATTTATCAATTAAAAGAAAAATAAAAATACAATATCAGCTGTTATATGCGCTGATCTGAACAGCGAGTGTTTTGTTTGGTAAATTGTCAGAAAAGAAATAAAACTACCACGAAACTAGACACTGTTCTAAAGGGTGCTTACGTAGAACATATAAAGGTCTAAATCATTCGCATTCGCTTCAAAGCATGTGAAGTGCCATACTGTGGAGTAGTTTGAACGGAGATGAGTGCAGAAAAAAAGCAGCAATGAACGTGTCGTGATCAAAGTTTCCGCGATGAATCGCCACAAACATGCATATGAACTAGATGAAGTTCGCTGTGAATGGTAGATATTTCCAAACAGATGCAATGAACATTACCCTCCCAGAATTCAACAAGGTAATTACAAAATACAACGCGAGAGGGCTCTCTGCGCATCGTTGGCTATGGCAGCAATAGCACCACCCATTGCACGAGTTGTATGCAAGATGCCGGAGCTTTAAGTGATGGTAAAGGACGCAGTTTACAGGACACATACCCGGAGCTCTTTGTTTCTTAATTGAACGGATCAAAAACAATGAACTCGTATAAGACTGGGTGAGTGGTGCACGGGCTGTGAACACAACTTGCAGTGCCATTCAAATCCCGCAAAGTCCTGTCATCAGCATCTCCCCGGGCTCTGTTCAGTTCTTCTCTCTCTCTCTCTCTCTCTCTCTCTCTCTCTCTCTCTCTCTCTCTGATATTTTCGACTAATTCTCAGTCTCTGCTACAACTATGTTGTATCTCTACCGTGCTTCTCCCCGACACAAAGCTGCATTTAAATCACTTTTTGTCAAGGAATTTCGGGAAACCTACTTATTTTAAAGTAACGGGTTTTCTCTAGCAGAATAATTAGACAAGGAATTTATTGAAAAGGCATAATTACCTTCTTTTTATAAGAAAAGTGGTCAGACAAAATAATGCAAAAGAACAAATGTAAGGATCAATAAAAATGGAAAACTGAAATACCAGCATCATCTGTTAGCTGACTTGGAAAGCTTTCAAAGATGTTATTGAAACAGGTGAAGAAGGAAATAGATGCAGAAGCTACGAAGGCGGAATGTCCATGCGATTAGGACAGGAAGTAGTGCCAATGTGTTAATTATTGCACCCGACCACTTTCCCCGTGAACTCGATAGGAGGGAATTATTCAAATCCATTGATAAGCATGTGATTCTAAGGCTTACTCAATAAGGGGTGTTGTAAACATTCAGCTCAAGGGATGCAAGTATACGTGAGGAGTCCGGCGAACGTAAACGACAACGACAACAAAAAGGAAGAAAACAGGAAACATTTTTATAAAAGAAAAAAATGTTTTTATAGCATGGATTAGACCTTCTGGCCTGTTCTGTCTCCAAAATTAGTGTTGTATCATTTTTATGAAAATAAGAAAAAATCATATTACAGCAAAGGTTAGGCCCCCAAAATTAAAATTGTTCACTCCAGCGTTTCCTTGGTCTACCGACAGTCCTTCGTACTCCTGAAGTTAGAAAGGTATGCGATTCTGGGTCATTCTATACATGCATAAGCACTTATTGTATATGAAACCCATGGCATGTTTATTTCATCTCTGATTTCTTCATCCTTTCGATGATATAATAACAAATATTCCACTTGCTCTTAGTAACCTAATTTATGCAGTCACAATTCTTCATCTATCTGCTCTGTCACTGTTCTTACTTCTGATTCATATAACAACGCTGATAGTGCCATAACCTTATAACATTTTAAGACTGTCTTTTACCTAACCTCCTTCAATAGAGCTATTTTTATTGTGCCCAAAGTTGTTAGTATTTAGCAAGTTTATTTCAACATCTTTGTTTATTTATACGATAAACTGCAGCCTATTAAATGCAATGTATTGATCTGATCAATAGTATCATTATTTAAAAGTTGGTTCTAATCCATAAAAATTTAGATCTATGGTTTTAGAAGCGAACATTTGAAGAGTGTGCATATCCGCTGTATTTCTCAACATATTGCTCTTTACAAACTATCTTTCGAGCCTCTCAGCATTACCTGAACATCAGCTAATAGCTTTGTGTTTACAGAATCTTGTTCTAAGATATAATTACATTTTAAATTAATCTGATATTGTCTAAAGACTTTATTTAAACATAATGGATCCCTATGACATACAAGGTATTCCAAAATTTATCCGACAAATTAGACAACGTTATTTAAAATATGGTTTGTTAAGGAACCCCATGAGCTGCGATGGTTTTTTTTTTTTTTTTTTTTTTTGAAACAAGGTGTTATATCAATAATGCTTCCTCGTAATTTGTGACAATTCTTCTAAGAGTATTGACGATATAGCTGGACAATTGAACTTAAGTGGCTCCACCGTCTGTAGAATTCTGCAGGAACAGCTGTTATGCATGTTTCATTTTCAAAAGGTCCAAACTACTATTCCAGGTGGCTGATTACTAATTGCGACGGCAATTTTGTTCATGATATTTGAACCAAACTGAGCAAATTTTCCTATTAGAAATGCATTTGCAATCTCTGACACCAAAGCTGAACTGATGTGACCATACATTTTCCCGCACGACTTGGCACCAACAATTACTTAGTATTTTTGAGAGAAGTTCTACCTGGAAATGATTCCTTTCAATATTAATAGTAGCTCAATGTGGTTGCAACATGAGGGGACACTAGCTCACTTTGGCAATGAAGTGCATCGCAACCTGACAGCTACATACGGAAATCGCTGAATATGTCCTGGTGGACCGTTGCCTGGCCGGTGCCATGACCTTGATTCTCTTGATACTTGTGGGAACACATGGAGTCCATTGTTTACGAAACTCCTGTGAGTTCCGTAGATCTTATGATACGCATAGCTAGTTCAGCTGATGAAATCACAGACATCCTGGCGTCTATGAGAGAATTAGACAGAGTATGGCACGTCGATGCGCGCTTTGTCTGGAAGTGAATGGTCGTGTGTTTCAGCATCTACATATAGATGAGATATGTAATGTACATATTTGTTTCAGGATGTTAATTTAACACTTCAGTAAGAGTTTATCAATTGCATTTTGTTTCTTTTATCGTGCATTCATGGGTAAAATTGATACTGTTTTAATAATTATTGGCTTTATTTATTCATTTTCACATACCGGATTACCCTAATCTCTTCCTTTAAAATCATCCAAATAACAACTAACCTTATTACACTGAAACGAAACTTCATAGCTCTTGGGTTCTATAACCAAAAATGGTTTGAAAACGATTATCTATCTTATCCCAAAGTTTTGGTCTAATTTTGGGACACCTGGTATATTTACATTCTTCTCTATATTCATGTGCCGCTTTAGCCTTTTATAGCAATATTAGCATACTGGCTTTTTATTGATTTTACTATATTCGACATTCCTTTCTTTAATGATATTCTCCATAGTGATTTTCATACAACTGGATGGAAAGGTTTCTCGATATAAGTTGAAACATAATTCTTAAAACTAATGTTTTCTGTTAGGCATACACTGTTATTTATTTATGTTGAAATAGAAGAAAGTATAAATTAAGTAAACTATACTAGAGTTCGAAATCCAAGACAGGATAGCAAACAATGGAATTTCAATGTGTAGTACTGATGGGCCTTTGAAACAGTTTGGCTAACTTAAAAATAAATGGACATGTCCCAGATAATAATAGAAAGCTAAATTGGAAAAATAAAGAAGGGTTTTGGAATTATGTAACTGATTAATTTTGATTTTTCTGTAGTGTTTTTACTCTACATGGATCTTAAGATGTGTGAAAGAATTAGTCAATCATATTGTGCACTGTATATGCCCATTTTCTGAAAATTTCCATTAAGTTTGTTTTCTTTTAAATTTCCTTCTCCTACAAAGGAGTGGTGTTTTTCATTCGCTGCGACAGTATTTAGACGCAATCTGTATATTATCCGTTGGGTCTATTCTTCAAGAAGATTGTTTTCGCCACAGTTTGTACTTTTCATGCAAGTTTTGCAGATAATTTATTTCCAGAATTTATTCCTCTGCAGTTATTACATTGTTTGCGACCTTCTATCTTATAGATTGGTACCACTACTAAAATTATCGTCATCGGATATATGACCACTTTTCCAACATATGTTTATATAATCTAAATCAATCTAAAAATATCATATACATATTGGGAGCTTAATAATTGTATATTGATTATTTTAGATGTTATTCTACCTACAAAGAAGTAGTACTTTGTGTCACTAATTTATTGAAACTTTGCTGCAAGGAAGGCCAACTGGATTTTCAATCTCTGCTTCACGGTTGCGTGAATAATTAAAAAGGTCTTTGCATATTAACGTAAAATGCTTTCTGAAACTTATCATTATTTTTATTTTCTGCACGCCACAACAGTCAACTCACTTCTCCTGGGCTTTGCAGCGTAATGAAACGATGAACAGAAAAATGGAATAAGAGGGAATGAAGGGCAGGATGCCATCCCGAAGAGGAGCTTAGACCCCAAGACCTCCCGAATGCGAGTGCAAGCATTACTATCTAAACACCCCACTAGGTTAAAAATGAATAAAATATTTAAAAAAAATATACGTTAATGTGTCTAATTCTACATCCGATTTGACATGAAATCGTCCATTTAGTTATTATTTCTTTCTATCCCTGTATCCTTGGTCTTTCTTGGATTTAAGTTTCACTAAATTAATGGCATGTTCACTAAATAGATAATTCAGAGAAGCTATTTATTGATATTGGCGTTTCTTTTACGGGTATTTATAATAATGTTTCATAAATAGCTGACATTCCCCTTTGTTTTCCTATGTATTTTGTTGACGTTAATTATTTTAGTGTATTTTGTACGACTGTGTCTATTTTATAAACTGGTAGTTTTTCGGTATTTAAAATGCATTTATTGCTATTTTGACATAATATTCATTGCCAGAATAATAAATAAGGACTTTAAAAAGAATTTTCTTAAAAAGTTTTTATTTTTTCAAGTTCCCCCTTCTTTCCTTGCACCATTCAAATGTGAACAGAGAGTTAAATATGACTTATTTGCTGAATAAATAAACATTTAGAAAACTTTCATACTATACGTTTAGATGGTTGTTCATAAAATGTTGACTGTACAGCAAAGTTTTAAAGAAATATGAAGTTGTCAAAAACGTGCCTCAGGAGAGAATTCACACTTTCCGAAAATATTAGTAAATAAGAATTTGGAAAAAATAAGAAGCTCACACGAACCGGCAATTGATTCCGGTTCATCCCATGGAGGGTTAAGGCCTGCTGCTTCCTTCGTCTCAGTTTCGCAACTTCATTGACTCCTTGCCAGGCTTATTAGGTGCTCCCCAATTGTCCTCGCAAGACTGGGTGGACTTCCCTAACTCAGAAAATGTCCGAGTAGATTAAAAAATCGAATTCGGAACCTCCAAGGCCGCAGCAATCAACAGCATTAACCAGTAGACTGGGGAGACAGTCAGCTGAACAATTACGAAACATTTTCCTAGTTTGCAGTCATGGAAAACAGAAATTAGGCGGGAAAATACAGAGCGAAATTAGTATCGTTTACAAAATTTGCTCAAACCACGGAGAGAACGACAAAAAGAGATGATTTTCATATAATTATGACAAGGAAGATTTAGTTATATTAATGGAATTTGGCTACCAACTTACCTATACGCTTTCAAAACACGTCATTTTCTACACAAAAATCCAAATCCACCATTTATACAGCAAATACTCTATTCCCCCTCCCGTTAGTTACCGATTCCCCACAACTGGAAACTTATATCGTGGTATTCTTTTGCTGCATTATCAAGTGACACATAAAATGGCAATTACCCTGCATTGTTTTTGCACGACTTTCTTAATTCTTCAGATCTCTCGCTTTGAGATTAGCACATATTTCGGTTGCTGAAAAAAAGTTTTAAGAAGCGTTTTACTTCCATTAGAGGTCCAAAATGATACAGTGATAGTAACCAAAAAAATTATGGTGGATATACAGAACTTTGCTGACTATTTCAGAAAAAAAAATAACAATATTTAGATTCAGTAGCCAAGTAAGGCATGAAAACGTTTTCTAAACACGTGAGTGTGAGAATATTCAAACACATTATTTTCACATAAATCAATTTATATTTCACTTGAACAGCCTATGTTAGGTTCTAATATTACACCAACTTGATTACGCTAAGGAAAACATAATTAAAGCTGTTATTATTGTTTCTGAAAACATACCACTATATGCCTGTACGGAAAGTATTGAAACATGCCAACTAACGTAAAATAAACGAAAGAACATGTTTCCTTCCAATGTCGGTATGAAAAACGGAGTGGTAATGTACATCAAAGTGTTTTCCTGCACCGAGCTTTTTAAATCTCACACAAAACAGAATATTTAAGTGTCACATAACAAGCTAACGCTTTTGATGCTTTAATGTTTACATCTATCGAGATCACTCTGGTTATTGCTGCTTTTTAATGCTCTGCCAATTAAAGTGCTCCTCCTCTCATTACTTCTATTTAAAAAACAACTTATTTTCACAAAAGTCGCAAATTTTTCAACACATATTAAGAAATTTAAATTTCATTTTCAAAATTATTAGAAATTAGTTTTCAGTTCAAAATTTTTCAAAACAATTTATTTATGAAATTCAGCTCGAAGCTCTTTGTTTATATATTTATATGAAAATGCATAATAGCAAAAAGAGCGTATTATTGAAGTAACAAGGCATTGTTTGAGAAAAAATTAGCAAGATGGTAATTAATTTTTCTGTTATATCAGGACGGTAAGTAACGGTTAACATTCTATATTTATTGTTCAAAATCGTCAAGTGCATATTAAACTGAATGTAATCGACAGTATTATTGGTTATGGTGCAATTAATTTACACCTTAAGCTTTTTTAACTAAATGCATAGATATGATAGAGTTAAATAGCTAAATAATATAGAAACTGTATGAGAGCAAATTTATAAACGCTGCGAACACTGAAATGCAGAATTTATCACACAGATTTTAAACTTTTCCTATAAGAAAGATAGATAATATCAGGATTTTATATGAAAGCATATAGCCATGTGTATGTAATTCAACGCATTAATACCAAATCGTTTTCTAACTTGCATTTTCGGCCTAGCAGCAGCAGTGTTATTTATCTTTTTTTTTTCTGCCTGAAAATTCGAATTTCGGTAACTTAGACATCGACTTCGTGTTGAATAAGGTGATTTAACTTCATTAATATTCTGTAAGTTTATGGGAAGTAACATCAAATGATATACACTTCAATAAAAACGAACAAGGATAACGTCGGTTTTGCAATCCATTTTGGCCAATTACTTGTGAATGTGATTTATCATCTTTCCAGTTATTTAAGTGTTAAGGAGTATTCATTTGCTTCAACAGACTAAAGTTTTTTTTTTTTTTTTTTTTTTTTTTTTTTTTTTTTTTTTTTTTGCTTTAAAGCATGCCTACATTTGATGACAAAAGAAATCACACTTTGCAACAGATGTTTGCAATACACAGGAAGTGTTGGAGATTTGCAAAAATATCGTTTTAAAAGAGTCAGAAAATTAGAATTAGTAGCTATATATAAGTGTACGAGTAAAATATTATGTTGAACAGGATCGGTGCGGACGAGGAGGATATTTCAGTTATTCAACCTTGCACAAGGTCTAGCCGTTTGTGCCTGCCCCTAGGACACCTCCGGGAGGAAGGGATGAGAGGAGGAGAAACAATAAGGCAGAAGTAGACGGGGTCCCTAACAATATTTCTAGAACACTCCAACGACGGCGGAGCCCCTCCCCCATTCAAGGAGTTCGAATCACTCATAAGAGCAGCCTGACAGAAACCTTTCCCAAGCGCAAGTCGTCGTCACGCCGCACACCGCCCATCATCGCCGGCACTTTTGACCCTTTAATAAAACCAAACAAAACCTAAGCGACCAGAGGGAACCACAAAAATCCACAAAGTAAGGATAGCCTGCCCAAAGGGATTTAAACTCGGGACTACCCGACTTTTGAGTTCCCAGTGTTAGAGCCTGAGTCAGCCCGCTACGTACATATGAGGCTTGTCACCATCAACTGGTTAACACAAATACTCAACTATTTATTTGCCTTTAAATTTTAAGATGCACAGTAGAATATATAAAACATATGCGTTACCTAAAAAACCATTGAACTCGTGTTCTATCAGTGTGTATATGACATGCTTTATTTTCAATAAATATCCCAAGAGGAATATTTGTCACTAGTACCTGTTCCATACCGCATAGCGTTAAAAGCGACAAGCACAGCATTTGAAGTACATTTGATTTTAATTTAGCTTTGCAAAATTTGTGTCAATTTGTGTACACAATTGATTTCAATAATTTATTTCGTTATTAAAACGACACACTACTCCACTAAGTTTAGTACTTTCATCTGTAGTTTAAACGTTCGTTTAAAATAAAAACTTTTCAAATCTCTACCTGTGGTGACTACATAAAGCCTTGTTCATCGCATATTACCGATATCTTCATTAACAGAATTAAAAATAAACGTGGTTTTTCATATGGAGGATTCTACTTTGATGTTTACGAGTTCGTCGAGGTTTTAATTAAAGCAATTGAAAGGCTTAACTGTCCTACATGACAAAGATCCATTTTAAACTGACAAATGCAATACATGACAGATTTTGTTTCACGAGATTTATTTACATGAGCATTAGAGGTTTTATCTGATATTTAAGTTTAGAGTGAGAATTATCTAATATAAGGTACACACTACAACACTGAACTATAGTCACCATGATATGTCATTTTAGGATGATTAAAATGATTCTAATGACGAAACATTGCTTTAAATTATACGGGCAATAATATAGCGTCTTTAAAAAGCACGTTAAAATCTACTCAACTATCTAAATTTACTGATTTGCTCATCAGGGTGTTTCATTTATCGCACATATTTCTGAGAACTTTTGAGATATTTGGAAAATACGGAAAATATAATCCTAATACACTAAAACCTTTGCGACATTTAAACTGCTATAATATGTACAGCACTGTCTTCAGAATTAGTTTCGGTATGTCAAAGCTCAAGTTAGATTTAGGTGTGAATTATATGTCAATCATTCAACCTGAAAATATTTAACTTATTTGAAATATATTTACTTATTATTGTTAATGAAAATACGTACAATGTGCAAGAACAAAGTGGGTTACGTTATTCCAGTCCTAGTTTTGTTATTGACATATGTCTTTTCATGCAGATTTGAGCATGATACCCTTACTTATAAATCTGCAGACCCTTTGAGATGTTCATTAAACGAGACTGTTAATAAAGAATGATCATAATTTTTACAGGCATAATTTCTCGCACTTAAGTTTAAATTTGCAATATTTTGTTAGCTTAATGCGTAGTTGTCAGTTCCACCTACAGTAAAATGGAGGTGGCACGCGACGAACAAAATGCTGTTCTGAAATTCTGCCTCTGTCCTTAACAAATCTGCAGCTGATACCTATGCATTGTTACAAGAGAGAGTTTGCTTTTCGCTGTAACTCAGCTCGAAGGCGATTTGACGTGTTTAAAGAGAGGAGGCTATCAATTGCAAAGGAATGTGGGCCGGGGCTCCAGCTTGTGCTCTAAGGAAGGAAAATATTAACACCGCTGCTGCCATTGTGAGCGAAGATAGTGAGAGAATTATACAAATTTCCTGGCAGCTGAAGAGATGCAGAAGAGATATGTTTAACAGTTTGTGCACGACGGGTTCTAAGACTGCAGATTTCGGAGCAAAAGAACGTTCGCGTGCACCTTTGTATGCAGTTGAAGATGATGTTACAGAAAGATGGGGAGTCTCTTTCAAAGTTAAACATTGCTGATGAAACTTTTCGACCCTGAGAGCAAAAGCAAAGCTCTAAGTGGAAATCTCCATTAGCACCCACACAAAATCAAAACAGTTGTGATCATCTCTTATTTTGATACTCAAGGAATGGTTTACCAGCATATTTTGTTTGCACATATACAAAGATAACTCTACAAGGTCATATCACACGCAGAAAGTCATATTTCCGTGCAATACGCTGGATACTGCAAGTCGCACATCGCAAATGACGTTGATAAAAATTGATCAGTCTCCCATCTACTGGGAACGTTAACAAATTTACAAAGACAGCATAGGCGCATTTAATTCTATAAAATAACAAATGCCTAACTAATAGCATACCTTATAGCTTGCTTTTGGATATAAAGTAGTAGACATGCTCTTTAATAATAATCACAAACAGCGTTGCTCAGTCGCGCTGCAATTTTAACATTGCAAAGATTCTTCTAAGTGTAAGTTAAGACTTTACATGGCTAAATACAATCCCGCTCATTCATTTCAATACACCACATAATTTACTGCTATTTTAAAGAGGAAAAAAACGGAATTGTATTTATTAATTCAAAAACACAATATAGGTCCATCCATTACAAGGAACAAAATTAAAGCTTCTTTTTCCTTGGTTTTATTAGCTGCACAGTAATCTCCAAGTATTTGCTTTATAATTCTTTGGAGGTATTTGTTTAATAACCACACAGAAATTGTTTAAGCTGTTTAAATAAACTTCCCGGATAGCTCTAATCACTTCGTCCCGCAAAAGTTCTATGGAGTCGCAGTTCAGATTAAGGAACAGACATATTTTTCAGCACCCGCAGCTTTTCTTTAGATTCAGTGCAATCGTACAGTATATAGATGTAGTATATCTTGGTGCAAGGTGAAACTTTTCCCTACTGGATACATTTTAAGTGGTAATGCATAACATAGAGAAATTTTTTATATTCTTTCTGATCCAGCTATCCTTCAATTTTTTATAACAATGTCAATTTTATTCACTGAAAAACATCCCGAAACGATATTTGACTCCCACACTGGTGAAAAACCTTCCCTCCTCCACACTGGTGGACATATTTTTCTCCTGGCACATATAGATTAATATGTGAAAATAATTAAAACTAATCAGCAGATATCCAGTGTCAATGTTGTTTAGCGCATTGGAGTTTCTTCTTTATGTTAATAAGCTTTAGCAACGACCTTACTGCCACAAACCTCCTCAGGTTGGCTTTTAAAGTCTTTTTATATTATTGCAATAGATAGTATTCTTGTTTATTTTCATATTTCCGCACATACACATATGTTTTGCAGTTTTAAATCTCTTCCTTATTGGTATTTCTAATGAATTTATTAGCTATTTTTGTGTTGCAAGGTCATTATAGTTGTGGTAAATTTTTGTTGTTGTTATTATTATTTGTGCGGGGGGCAACAGATAGTCGCATTGTTTAGCAATTTGACGTAATTTCCTCAATGTTACAAACGCAGTACGTTTATTTGAGTGATACCAATTTCTACCCTTGGAGACTTAGCAACCACGCACTCTTGTGTAACCGCCACGGGTGGCCGAGGTCGTTATGGAGCAGACTCGATACCACGAGATCTATAGCACGCCTGTTATCAAGGAAATCATCCTTGATACTCACCGTGTGCTTAATAGGAGGGAAGGGTGAGTGACATAGGCTAATATGTAAACCCTTTGACAAAAAAGTGAGTCATTGCCAGATTCTAGCTGTCGATTGCAAAACGTAGGGGACGCTCGTTAAGCGTTGTATTCACAAGCTCATGCAGCGAGCAGTGGGCGCTTTGCTTGAGGTGGCAGAGCGCTTTAGAAAGCATTGCTCTTCTGCACAACACAACATTTTTGTTTTATTTTTATTATTGGTTTTATAAGTGTAATTTTATATGTAGAACATTATGTTGCCTTAATATCACGTTATATTTTAAAGTATCGTTTGAGTTTTATGACATTACCTATGCACATACAAAAATGTAATCACAAACTAACGTATTCATTACAAATAACTAAATAAATACATGAACAGAAACATTTATCTTCAGAAATGAAAACACGTAAAAATAAACAAATTATGCCGGGTGTATGAACCCTCAGCATGTATGACTGTACTCAATCTTCGGGACATAGATGATATATTTCATCAGTGTGGACCAGAGGCTACAGCATCCCAGGCTTCCTGAATTTGTGCCCATAAGCATTCTTTTGTCCTTCGTACATGTGCAGGGAATACGTGTGCAGCATATTGCATTTAGATAAAACACATCTGAAGGAAATCTTATACAACTCTTTATACATAATATGTTAATGTTAAAGTTTGCTGTGTATGGGCAACAATGTTACGAAATTGATTTTTTGTAACAGTTACAAAGGTTTATTTAAAAATAAGTGCTGCATGCACTCTTAACCATGACACCACTGCACACTCTGCTACAGAGCTGACGGAACACACATACGAGGCAGTATCTTTAGTACATGTCATATAACAGAACTGCTGCAGTGGCTACACAGCTTGTGAACCGAGCGCTGTAACGCTAGGACTTAGAAGAAATTTGCGTTCAAGAGATGATTATAATTATTATTATTTTCTTTTCAAAGGGTTGCCAATGAGACAAATATTTTAAGATTTTGATCGTTTTTTCTTTAAAGCGAAACCTTCACTATTTCATATATTCAAAGTGTAGAATTAAATTTCAAAATAATGTGGTGGTTATGCAGATTTAACGTAAATAGCAGTTTTAATGAACGGTGATGTACTTTATTGCTTTCATTTACCTCTACCGTAACTTCCTACATTTACTTTTTTGACAGTAAACATATGCAAATATTATGATAAAAATAAGTAATCCTAACATAACTTGCTATTTTGAAAACTTCAAGAGTACTTTGTATGAGAACTCATGCACAAGTTTTAAAGAGATCTGGGCAATGGTTATGCTGTATGGAAAAATAGCTTGCTTTTAAACAGCAACTGACCTGTCTTTAGAACTGTGTATGACACTTACAGTGAAAGTTGTAGTACTTATTAAGTAACTGCAAGAAAGAAGATTCTAAAAACGATACAGGAACTCATTCTCTGGTGTTAATTAATTACAATATGCTATTTCCAAAGTTAATTGCGTACATCACAAATCCGTTAGGCTTTGCGAAGCAAATTCATTAAGTTTAGCTCACTGCATAATGTGACAGTATTTCAACTCAAATAAAAGTGGTATTACATGGCGACAGCGCCTGCTCTTTTGTACTTAAGATGACAAACCCCCCCCCCCCATTTAATCTGTGCAATAATCTTTTTTTCTCGCGGCTAGCGTCCTTTTCTTTAGAGAGCTGTGAAAGATGAACCGATGCTCTTATGCTGGAGGCAAGGAAAGCAGTGCATTCGTGATTAGAGAATCAGTCTCAAATGACTTCATTCCAGAGGAATCAATAACTCAGTCTAACTGTGCACAGTACATACTGAATACTGCACTAGATGATGTTCTTTTCTTTTCTTTAATACAGAAAGTTGAGCTCAATGCCATTCATTACGTTCTTTAAATGTGTAATATACATTTAACTGTATATATCCAAAATAGCATCGTTTCGGAAATAAAATGAGAAAATAATTGCTCTACAGTGAATAATGTGACCTATAAATTACTTTTGCTGTAACTAATCCATAGTTTTTCACGAATTTTTACACTCTAGATCGGTTGTTCTCAAGCGCATACCTATTGCAAGTATTTAATTTAACTTTGTGCCCT